>ML791046.1:404255-418809 GCA_009831015.1 Picea engelmannii
GTATTGGTCAAAAAGAGGGGCACGTTCCGAATATATACCTCGCATTGCCGGCTTATTCAGCATTGCAACCATCGTCCAGAAGGCTTCCTCCTCGTTCATGTAGAGAAGAAGCACGCCCACTATGTAACTCATCCCGTGAATATATCCCGCTCGAGCTCTGTCATACACATCATATGCTTTCAAAACTTCGTACATAGACCTGCCATAGGTTTCGGATAATGCCAGGGATCTTAAAGTGCGAGGAACGTCTTTAAAAAGACGGAGGTTGTCGAATTCGGACATTTCAGAGGATATGAGTTGTGCGTAATCTACGGCCGGGTTCTCCAACTGAATTTTGACGCCGCCTGAAATAAGTTGCCAAATGATGCCACGAGACCAGTCTGGAACGCCTTGTCTGATACGCCTTTTGACTTCTTCTGGGTTGTTTCTGAGGCAGCGGCACCAATCAATAACTGACACGGCTAACAGCCTCCTCTGCTCTCTTACGTCGTCGCGGTGCTGGCCCGCCCTTGTGGATTTCGAATTGGCCGAGAGTTCAGATGAGGTGTAATTTTGGTCTCCTACAGGTTTATTATCTTTCAACTCGCCTTCCTTTTCAGACTTTTCAGTCATTTCGATCATCTTTGCAGCGGCCAATCCGAGTGGGATGGAGATGTTTAAGTCGATGCCGGAGTTTTAGGTTTCGACAATGGCAATGGCAGATGTGGAGAGAGGTGTTTCAATCTTATGGATGATAGCCGTTTAAATATGTTGTGTGATATCAATGTAACGCTTCGTTATGTGGATTTTTATAATAATTTATTTTTCAAGTTACCGTTAAGTGAGATATCAAGTTAAGTGAGATATCAAATTAGTGTATGATATTTTTTCAGCTTAACTGGTAAAGTTTATTAAGCACCACTTATAAAAAAAATTGTCTTTTACATTAAATAGACGACGTGTGGCATTATAAAGTAAATAGTTAAAAAATGTAAAATAATAATAAATTTATTTTTTACAAAATGGTTTAGTACATTTTTGTTATTATTTTGATAACAAAACATCTATTATTCTATATTATTTTCGGGATTAACTGCGTAGTGTAAGTCATTAATCTATGACCCATATTCATGAGTATTAGTCGCAACTCACCAATAATTCTCATGATTTGAATAGTCCACTTAACACTCTTGCAGTGCGGTAGCCCCTATATATCTATTATTCTTTTAAATAGATAACAAAACACCTATAATTCTTCTTCTAAGTAAATAGCAAAACACCAATGGTTATTTTTTTAATTGATTTCAAAATGGTTTAGTGAACAATGATAACATATTTTAATTGTTTCTGTCAAATGCTTCTCTTCACTGGATTTCTATCCGCCCTAAGATCCTTATATATTAATCATGTTTTTAAACTAAATGAACCACATATATATATATATATATATATATATATATATATATATATATATATATGTGAGAGAGAGAGAGAAAAGCCATAAGCCTCAATGAGATCCTTGATATATTAACCATGCTTTTAAACTGAATGAACCATATATATGTGAAAACGATATAGCCAGGTAGGGGTTTTTAATTTGCGGATGTGATATATTAAGCATGCTTTTAAACAAAATGAACCATATATATGTGAAAACGATAGAGCTAGGTACTTGGTTTTTAATTTAGGGATTTTAATTTTGTGTAAATGAACATATACTATAGATAATTAAATAGATTACAGATAATTAAATAGGAAGAAAATTAGAGTTGGTGAAAAATGTTGATGTTTTAGCAACATCAAAAAACATTCTTCCAGATTGATTATGTTGATTTGACTAAGAAAAATGACTTATTTATTCAGGGAGTTTTTAGTCGTGAATGGCAAAGACATAGTATTCTTTCTCATGACGAAGAGTGGATAGAATGGAAGAGGTGCTCTCACATTGCATGCTCCATGATGAAGTGATCTATATTAATTAGACATGCATCTAAGAAAATGTTCATCAACATAAATATAATGTATTATACATTATATTATAATATATTTGTAATATATTATATTACGAATTTATTTTACAATATGTTTATAATATAATGTATAAATATAAATAATTAATAATTGATGAAAAGACAATAATAGAAAATATAAGTCCATAAACCAAAGGGTACTTGGGCAAAGTATTTATCCTCATACTTTTGATTCTCCATCACATCTACTTTAACAAAATCTATACATCCTTTCTATAAAAATTCAACATGGTATCAGAGCTGACCTGACTCCCTTATAGAAGGGCTAGAGATAGATTGTGTTTTTGTGTGAAGATTTCTACTTTCCTATGTGAGAGATGTTCTCTTGCCCTCATATTTTCTAATCATATGAAAAAACAAACTTAAACCATATCCATTCACTACAATGACATCATTAAATACAAATCCCACAACCTCTACAATTTTATCACAAGCATATTTTCTAATCATATGAAAAAACAAACTTAAGCCATATCCATTCACTACAACGACATCATTAAATACAAATCCCACAACCTCTACAATTTTATCACAAGCATCACTTAGATCACTCTACTAGAAATCACTTTTGTGAGAAGAATAAAATTGTGAGAAGAATAAAAGCAATAGAAGTATCACAGGGAGAGCTATGGAAAGAGTGGCTCTTAGGTAATTCTAGTGTTCATTTTTCACGCTAAAACTATATTGCTCATTGTTACAAGATTTCACGTGGGAGATTATTTAAATCAAAGTATGCTGGGATCGATGTTCAAATATTTAAGATCGTCAAATAAATTCTCTTTAACTAAAATTTTAAGTGTTTGATCAAGCACCATGTTTACACAAACTGAGATCGATGGCAGTGCATGAATTGTGTCGTCATGCTTTTCTTTGTTGTCCTACTTTCCTTCGATATGTTTGGATTCAAAATGTTCGTGTACCTTGTCGCTTCCCCTTTCATATTTATTTATTACTTCTAAAAAATACAAGGAAGAACTCACAGTGCTCGTGATATTTACCATGTACAACAACTTTGTTGTTGGATTAATATGTTCTCTTACGAAGGGAAGGGTGATCATCAAATTGGCTATTCTAATTTTTTTCGTTATGTTGAGCCAAACAATGTGATTCTAGTTTAACCACATTCATCATGTTCGCCATAATCATGGTTCTCTTTGTATTTATTCTTATTAAGAGTGGAGATCCTTCAAGACATAGGGAATAAAAGCATGGTTTGTGTGGCAGTATTCGTTTTGGACGAAGAAGAACCTTTTTTCTACCTCAACATTGGAGGATAAAGACTATAGAGTCTCATTTGTGAATGAATAGGTTCTTGTATGTTCTAATGGCTCGAGTTTACATTTTGAATCAGTGATTGGTGTTCAAGAGGGAGGTCTATACAGATTTTTGGGACAACCATAGGATACATAAAAACATCAATTTGTGTGAGCTATGACATCCGGAAAACATTCTCCCATATTGGTCATGTTGATTTGACCAAGGGAGAATGATACATTCACTCATGGAGCCATACTTATTTGGATAGTGGAGAATGGCGCAGGTTGATGTTGGCAACATCGGGCAAACATCCTCCCATATTGGTCATGTTGATTTGACCAAGAGAGGATGATACATTCACTCATGGGGCCATGTTGATTTGGCTAGTGGTGAATGGCTCAGGCGTAGTCTTCTCCTTAAAGTCATGTTGATTTGAGAAAGAGTGATAGAGACTCGAGATGTTATTGTTTCTCCAACTAGAAGCATCAGGTGTGTTGATGCAAAATGTCTCCCTCGCTAAAAGGGAGTGTTGATGTTTTTCCAGTTAGAAACATTGGGGGCATTCTCCTAGATTGGTCATGTTGATTTGACTAAAGGAAATGACTCATTGACTCACGAAGTTTTCCTAGTGGTGAATGACCCACGTGTAGTCTTTCTCCTGATGAGGAGTGGATAAACTTGAGATGCTCTCACATTTCCTGCTCCAAGATAAAGTGATCTATATTAATTAAACATTCATGTGAGGAAATGATCATCATCATTATAAATATAATATATTGTACATTATATTATAATATATTATATTAAAAAAAAAAAAAAAACTCTTTCCAAGTATTTATCCTCATACTTTTATTATCTAGCACATTTACTTTCACAAACTTTATAAATCCTTTACATAAAAATTCAACAAAAAATTCGAAACCAAATGCAAGAGAACACCATATATGTGTGAACCATGCATTTAAACGAATGGCAAGAGAGAATTAAATGAAGTCTCTCCAACAATCTAGGGTTCACTAGTGAATCATCGATAGCACATCCAAGGCTGAGTGATCGAACAACAATCGTTCAACGATATTCAATGAAGCAACAAAGAGTGGTTAGAGATAGATTTATGGAGCGAATTTGAAATGCATTTCCATCAAATGTAGGGAATGTAGGGAGAGGAAGTAAACGCCTAGCCATATTTTCGGGTATTTTAAATGATAAACAAAAAAACTATAAAATGAAAAAAACATGGCACATAAGGTTTAGTGTTGAATTTCATCTCTCTTTTCTTAACTACATAGAATATTTGTGTCATTAAATTTTATCCATCCACTTAATTTTTATTATTTAAAACACAAAAATATTGAAATCCATTTCTAATATAGAGATTCCTATTGACTTAAAAATGCAATTTATCACACCACAAATAAGTATGATTTTGAGTTAGGTCCATATAAACCTATCCCCATACAATCTCTAATATGATGAAATTGAAAGAATTTTTCTATGAGAATATCAATTCCTACATATTTAAACTTGCATAAGAGAAAGGAGTGTTAAGTTTAGGTACACCTAATATGATGAAATTGAAAGAATTTTTCTATGAGAATATCAATTCCTACATATTTAAACTTGCATAAGAGAAAGGAGTGTTAAGTTTAGGTACACCTCAATATCTATGTTTTCTCTAAAATATTTAGTTATAACTTTTAAAATTAAAAAAAAAAATATTAAATAATTTAAAAAAATATTGATCACAAAAAATTCTGGTATATTGATAATAAGATTTAAATAAATAATTAAAATATAAAATATAAATATTTATTTTGATTAAAATCCCAAGGTGGTTACACTTTGATTCCTTGACTTATCATCATGGAATATTGATAATAAGATTTCAATAAATAATTAAAATATAAATATTTATTTTGATTCAAATCTCCAAGGTGGTTACACTTTGTTTTCTTATCTTATCATCATACATGAAAGGGAGGAGTTTAACAATTTCAGTACATAATCTACATTTTTGGAAATATAAATATAATTAACATTAAATTTATCTTAATTGCAAATCTAATAATATCAATTGGAAAAATTATTTTTTTTAAATTTAAAAAAACTATATATAGCTTGAAAGTTTTAATTTTTTTTTTATATAATAAATTCAAAATTAATTTTAGTACATAATATATGATTTTTGAAATACAAATTCTATTGACATAGATTTATCTTAATCAAAAATTCATATAACTTGAAAATTTTAATTTTTTTGACAATTTGAAAAAGATGTTGATTTGGATTTAGGAGCGAAACAAATTGATTAATAGACTAAATATAATAAATACAGAGATATGAGAAAAACACAGATATCCAGTGAACAATATCTTCTATTGAATACATGAAATAGGTTGAAACTACTGAAACACTTGCTCGAATGGTGGTAGTTATCTCTGAGAAGAGATGCGGCTGCTACGTGGATCTGTCTAAGAATAATGATTACAATGAAGCTCTAGAGGACTTCTTGATATTACTCATGAATGCCAAAACCCTAGACACCCAAAAACCTAACCCTAGAAGGTGAAATGCCAAAAATCATGTGGACCCCTATGGGTAATTTGGCACCTCAACTTCCCGGGGTCATAACTTTTGCATACAACCTCTGTTTAGGTGTGTGATAGCCCGTTGGAAAGGTATTTCAAAGAGATACACATTATACCATCAAACTTTGACTCTGTCTATATTTTGATTGTGGTGAGCCAAAAAAACATTGTTTAGGTCTCTAAAACGGCCCTAGAACTACAACAAGATGTGTTGACATGAAAAAATACAAAATAAGCCAGTTGGATTAGGTGAGAGGCTACCAATATCCACCTGGAAGATATGTAGGGATTCAAACATCCCAAGAAGTGTAGAACCCACGATTACAAATAACTGTAAACGAATGTGTTTAACTAAAAACAGACATGAGGAGTGAGTTGGAATAGGTGGGTGGCCACCAATATCCACGTGGATCAATCCTCACCCCTTAGGAATTAATGGTCTCCATTGCGTTGAGCTCCCCTATCAGGTGAGGAAACTTTTGTTGGATTTGGCCCCAGCTGAGCCACTTTCCTTAGTGTAGGAGATACCCTTCTTTAATAACCCGATAAAGCTAGATCCTCTGTTGGCGAGTGCCCTTGACCTATGTGCCCACTATCTAATTAGTGGATTCTTGTTCCATGTAGTCATGGTTGAGATTTGTTGGTTTCAGTTGTTCTGCAATGTTTGAGGTGTCTAATAATGGTGCAAAATGTTGCCAAAGGAGGTCCACATTGAATATTAGGTGCAGGCCAAGAAAGGGTGGAGTATTGAGCTCAAAAGAATTACTACCCATAGCCTTGGTGATAGTGTAAGGCCCGTAGAGAAGTAGGTGGAGCTTCCGATGGGGCCCCGTGAGATGCTCCTTCTTCAAATGTAACCAGACTTTGTCTCCAACCTGAAACTAGTGCGATACACTGTGTTGATCATGGTGTTGCTTGTACTTATCATTGGATTTCTGCAAAATTTCTTGGACCTGTTGACAGATTTGTTGAATCCTCTCAATGAATCTGGCGGCTTTTTCGATCTCAAACTGAACATGGGAAGAGTCTTTATGTGTGGTAGCAAGAGGTAGTTCAACATCAATGGGACCCAAGGGTTCAAATCCTAGGCCCACATGAAATGGTATATGGTCAGTGGAGCTATGGAGAGCCCTGTTGTAACTGTGTTGAACATAGGGGAGACTCTCATCCCATGTACGTGGATGCTTAGATTTGTATGTATGCGAAATATATGCACTCTCATTCGATTGATGAAATCTATTTGGTCATCTGTTTGGGGGTGGAAAGCAGTGGATTTAGTGAGCTTGGTGTCCAACAGTGACCAGAGAATCAACCAAAATGTGTTGAGGAACCTGTTGTCTCTGACGAAGATGATGGTTTGTGGTATCTCAAAATGGACCCACACTCGTTTGAAGAAGAGCTTGGCAGTATCAGCCATGATATTCTTCTTACAGGTTGTGAGGATGGTCATCTTCAAAAATCGATCAATGACAAAAAATATTCAGTCATTTCCTTTCTTGGTGGATCGAAGGCCAGACATGTAATCCATTGAGATGGATTCCCAAGGCTTCTCGAGAGTAGGAATAGGGGTGTATAATCCTTGCTTCTTGATGGTTGGCTTGGAAATATCATAGGAAGTGAAAGATCTGATATACTTGCTGATGTCCTATCGAAATTTTGGCCAATAAAAATGTTTCTGAAGAATGACAACAATTTTCTCCATGCCAAAATGTCTTTCCACTCGACTGTATTGGGCATCCCAGATCATTTTTGCATGCTCGCTTGTAGGAACACAACGATGGCCTAGATGGAATAATAGTTTTTTGTGAATGTGAAAATCGGTGGCAATCACGCCTATACCCAAGATATGATAGGTGGTGGAAAATTCTGGATCTTGTTGAGAAAGTTGGGGCCACTCAGATGAATCATGTCCACAGGAATGGAGCACAGTCATGAGTGAAACCACAGGAGATCGACTAAGGAAGTTAGTGACACAATCTGAGATCCTTGTCTTATACTTGATATTGAGATGGAAATGTTGCAGCTAGGTGGACCACTTTTGATGGTGGTCGTTCTGCAATTTCCCTTGTGTCTATATGAAATGCATAGGCTTGTGATCAGTGTGGATGATCATCTCCTTTCCCAGAATTTAATGTTTCGATTGATGACATGCTTGTACAATGGAATACATTTCCTTGTCATAGGTGGGGTATTTTCGGAGAATATCTGAGAGTGTCTCACTATGGTATGCAAGCGGATGACCATGTTGAGTGAGAATTTTGCCTACAACATAGTTAGGTGCATCAATCTCAATCTCAAACTATTGTTGCATATTGGGAAAAGAGAGTACTGGAGTTGAGCACAAGCGATGCTTCAGATCATCGAATTCTTGTTTTTGTTCATTCCCCCACATGAACTTTTCCCTGTCACCACCCTTGGTCACCTTTTTGAGGGGTTATGCAATATGGGATAATCCCAACATGAACCATCGGTAGAAGTTTTCCATTCCCAAGAAGATTTGAATCTCGGTTAGTGTAGTATAGGCTGGCCAGTCACAGATGACTTGGATATTAGCTGGATCAACATGTACCCCATGCTCATCAACAATGTATCCCAAGTATTGGACCCTATTCATGCCAAAAGAGAATTTTTCCAAGTTAGCATATAGCTTCTGCTGTCGCAGAGTGCTTAAAACCTATTGAATATGCCGCATGTGCTCCTCCCAAGTTCTGTTGAAGATGAGGATGTCATCCAAATATACCACCACAAAGGGGTTGGTGATGGGTCTCAATACATCATCCATCAACCTCATGAAAGTGGTTGGTACATTTATTAAGCCAAAGGGCATGACCAACCATTCAAAGAGACCTTCTTTAGATTTGAAGGTTGTCTTCCATATATCCGTTGGTTTGATGGTAACCTGGTGGTACCCAATTTAGGTAAGAAATTTTCTCCCTTTAATTGGTCAAGAAGGTCATCAATCCTAGGAATTGGGTACCGGTTCCTGACAGTGATTTTGTTTAAGGCTCTGTAATGAATGCAGAGTCGCCAAGTCTCATCCTTCTTCTACACCAGTACAATCGAGCTTCTGCAAGGGGAGTAGTTGGGTATGATGTGCCCCTTTTGAAGAATATCTTGGATCTGATGCCTTATTTTGTCATTTTCCATCAATGAGAGACGATAGACTAGTCCATTAGGTAGAGTTTCATTAGGGTTCAGATCAATTGGATGATTGACTTGGCAGTGCGTCGGTACCCTAGTGGGTGAGGAGAATATGTCTCTGTATTCTTCCACGATCCCATCCACTTTTTTATGCTGCAAGGAGAGGCTCTTTGTAGAGGCCATGGATGTAGCGATGACCTTCTTCTTACTATGAGAATAGATCACAAATAAGATGAACTTCCTGGTATGTGAAATGACCTTACTTCATTTCTTAGAAAAGATTAAAGAAATAGAGGCAGGCGATGCTACTTCTGGTATCTTGTATAATTGTCTACCCAAAGTAATAATAACAATGTAGGGTCTAGACTCATACACAACATGACGCTTCCATGAATATGGTTTTCCTAAAGTAACATAACAAACTTCAAGGGGAGAAATATCACATAATACCTCATCTTTGAAAGGCTTTATGTCATAGGGAAGAAGGCATTGTTGGTTGACACAAAGATATCTTCCTTGGAAAATCAAGTCGATGGTTTAGGGTTTCAGGTGTGGTTTCATTGGCAGGTCCAACCGCTTGACAACCTCTTCTAAAATGAGGCTCTTTTGACTTCTTATATCAACAATGAAATGAAGCATATCCCCTTTACCCACATATGTGAGTGAAAGAGGCGTTCCCATTCCTCTGGTTCTTCTGATTCACTTGGCCAGACTTTGGTGGTAGTGAGAGTGGCACTGGGTTCAACATCAATAATTTGCTTCCCTCCTTCAAGGTTTGATTCAGAATCAAAATCATCCTCTAACTCAGGTGCCTTCAGCTTGACCACAAGTGACTTCTTGGAGCGTAATTCTTCAATTTTGTGCCAAGGGATTTTATGGTACTCACACCATTTTCTCATGTCCTTCTTTGTCTTCTCATTTCACTTATTTTGTTGTGGCTTGTAATGGTTGTCCTGAGAGAGTCCATCTCATCTCGGTCCCTTCCTCTATGTGTTGGGGTCTCCTTTTCCCTACTTCAGCTGTGAGGAGTTTTCAGATCAAATCTCTCACCTATTCTACTTAAGTTTTTTATCAATCTTGATAGTGTATCTATAAGTCGTGCCCAATGAGGCAATGTATAGAAAATCCATTTATGTTTGAATGTATCTATAAAAACAACAATGGTATTTGAACACGAGATGACGCTCAGAGTCTTTGATACCCAATTTGGTGCACATGGTATGGAAAATATTGGTGAAATATGGTAATGTCTGGTCCCTTTCTTGACGTAGGGTGGTCCATCTAGTGTACTGGTCCTCATAGCTTCCATCAGGGTAGTATTGTTCTTTAATGGTGTCCCAAAAGGAATCCCATGTAGGTTCCACCACAAATATTATGGATTGCTCTATGACCCTTTTCTCAGAGTAAGTATCCCATGAGTCCTTAACATGGGGGACAACCTTGAGGAGTGAAAAAGTAATATTTTCCCTATAAGAACAATTGTTGACCGAAAAATTCCCTTTGAGCAAATTCAACCATTTATCTACACTATTCGCATCTATCAATCTTTCAAATAATGGAATATCAAAATTTACCTATACCTTGAAGGGGGTTGCATGGTCCCTTGATGAAGATGATTCTCTTGTGGGAAGTCGTCGAAGGATCTGTGAAAAGTTGTCCATTATTTCATTCCTTTGTCGTGCGAGGGATTCCTTGAGCAACATTTTAGTAGGATCTCCTACTCCATCATATTTATTTTTGTCCCTCATAGGTTGTTGTTGGGCTCGACGCGACTGATCTTACAATGGCTCAATTGGTTCGAGTCCCAACTTCTTGTACCCAGATCTTGTCGAGGGAAAGCATGAATACAAATAAATGAAGAGTAGACCACTCTGATACCATTGATATGGATTTAGGAGTGGAATGAACTGATTAATAGACTGAATAAAATAAACAGACATATGAAGAATAACATGGATATTTAGTGAACAATATATTATATTGAATAAATGAAATAGGATGAAACTATAAAATTGTAGAACTGAAACACTTGCACGAATGGTGGTAGCTATCTATGAGAAGATATGTGGCTTCTATGAACATCCATCTGAGCATAATGATTACAATGAGGCTCTAGAGGCCTTTTTGATATTACTCATGAATGCCAAAACCCTATACATCCAAGAACCTAACCCTAGGAGGTGAAACACCAAAATTCATGTGGGCCACTATGGGTAAGTTTGCACTTCAACTTCCCTGGGTGATAGCTTTCGCATATGACCTATGTTTTGGGTGTGTAATATCCCATTGGAAAGGTCTTTTAAGGAACTACACATTACACCATCAAACTCTGACTCCGTCTACATTTTGACTGTGGTGAGCCAAAAAATCATTGCTTAGGCCTCCAAAAATGTCCTAGAAGTACAACAAGATGTTTTGACATGAAAACATACAAAATAAGCCAGTTTGATTAGGTGATAGGTCACCAATATCCACTTGGAATATGTGTAGGGCTTCAAACAACCCTAGAAGTGTAGAACCCACAATTACAATGAAGTACAAAAGAACATGTTGAACTAAAAACGAACAAGAGGAGCCAGTTGGAATAGTTGGGTGGACACCGATATCCACCTAGATCATATGTATACCTTAAATGATTCAATTAAAATGAATTTAAGTTAATTTTAAAATTTAATGAAAATATTACACGACAATTGTTTTTTTCAAATCTTACCATTATCACCTTCAACCAATAAAATCTATTTTTTTTGGTAACTAAGTATAATATATAGAATTGGATTAAAGATCACCCCCATGTCCTCCAAATTTGAAAATAAAAGTAATGAAATAATGGCTCAATATTTTTAGTCTTCACTCTCTCTCCTAGGGGCTAGGTTTTCCATAGGAAAAACCTATCCCCTCAAGTTCTTTCTCTCCCCATTTGTATCTTAATGATACTTCCTAAACAAACTCACCTCCCTTGATCCCTCAAGGATCCTGACCTCACATTATGACCATGGGCTCCCTCTATGTCATTCCATCCTCCCTATGGACCCTTCCTATCATAGGTCACCCACCACTTGGTTTTCTCCCCCTCCCCAGTCCCTACCTTACCCGCGTATCTTTACAATATTCTCCCCTTGCAATGGAATCATAGTTGGAGGATGTGGAGGATTTGTATTAATTGGAGGACACTCTCTTTGTATCGATGAACCATACTACCCTGAAATATTACTGTTGTCATCATCCTTCTGACATATTTCAGATCCCCAAACACCTATCCCCTTTTGATGGTGTACCGTCATCCCCCTTCCACTTGGATCTCTTTCCTCACTTAGATCACCGATATATTCCCTACCCCTCACATAGTTTTCCCACTAACTCCATAGAGGACCCTTTCCTTTCACTAGCTTCCCCCCATACCTACTCCATCATTCCTCTCCTCCCTCCTCTTTCCCTTCCCTCTGACAATGTTATCACTTCAATGGATCTGCTTTCTCCCTTCATGATGGATATTTTCCCCTCACATCTGCAAGTGGTTTCCCCCCTGGGAGGATTCCTTAGCTATTTTACCAATGAGTAGTTTATGTCTATGTTTCCATGACCACCTAACCCCTCTCTCAAGGAAACTACTAGCAAGAAGAATTTTCCTCGAAAACAAAAAAAATTCCTAAAGAAAAGAGTTGGGCCTTTAAATGTCACCCTTGGTGATGGAATAAAACTAAACAACATTATCAAAATGTAGAAAACCACTTCAGTTGGAAAATTTTCTAGCAAGAACCCTTCTCTAGACTCTCCCAAATCATGGACCGTCGAAAAATTTGGAAGACTCCTCGGATATGATGTTATCAGTCTAGTAAACAAAAAAGGATGGATTCATTGGAATTTTAGGTCATATGCAGACACCAACTCCATTTTTTCAGAAAGATGGTGCTTTGGAACTTAGGAACTATTCTTGAAGCGTTCGATGTCATATTTCAATGCCTCTTCTAGGTTACTAGAATTAACACCAATCTGGGTCAGACTCTTGGGCTTGATTTTCACAGTCTGGAATGAAGAAAAATTTGAAGCAATTGGGTCAGATTTAGGGCATTAATATCAAGTGGATCTCTCTTTCAAGAAATATAGATACATGACCATGGTCCAAATTCTTGTTTGTAGTGTCCCCAAGGCCGTGCCCCATTGCAGATCATGTTATATGCAAAGAATTGTAAATATGTTCTATAGGCTGATGAGCCAAGTTAAGTGCAATGGTTGAATATGTTTGGTAAGTACATGCATATATATATTATTGCATGGAAATAATTATGTTGATAGATGAAATGTTGCTAACCCCTGAAATTGAGAACATTTCAGGAACTGTTAAACACTGCAACGGGAAAGTTACAAGTCAAGTAGTCACAAGAATGGAGACTACATAAAATTTTATGTTCAGAAAAATTGAAATAATGAACTTACTGCTGTTAACAGTGGACATGCATATGCATAGAATGACGAGTCATTCTATTGGGCAAGTTGCTTGGTAATTGTGATTGAATTGCCAGGTGCAGACCGACCACGATGAATGAGTGAAGGGAGACTGAGCGTCCACAGAGTGGGCAAGGAATTAGGGCTTGGAAGGTGGGAAAGGGGCTGAGAGTTGAGCCTAGGGGGCTTAGGCTTGGAATAATATTTTAATAATATTTCCAAAAAGATCCATGTGCATATTATTTATCCTAAGTCCTTTTAGAAGGACACGCGATTTCCCAAGTGGTGGGAGAGGGGCGTACGGATGGAACACATGTAGTTCCCAGGGTGACAAGTGTCAACCCTGGTGCATGCAAATATAAGCGCCGAGCTGAACCGTGAGTGGGGATCTTCCTCCATTCGAACTCGAACCTCTGTGCGGGGAACCGGTACGACCTCTGCCGAATATCGGGATTATCTCTAAAACCGTTAGCCTGTGTTGTGCGGAGGAATGCGTGTACACCCTGGTCCAGCGAGCGTGGAGATTGTGTCTGTTCCTGAGAAATTCCGTGTGCGCATTTCCTGAACTGAAATCCCTGTGTTGAGCTCGGGTGGGAGAACCCAGTAGTTGTATGTAAATGCTGAGCTAGCCTGTGCATGGAGCCTGCTCCGAAAATCATCCCGTGAGATTATCCTGTGACAGATGAACCTTTTTGAAAAGCCTTGTCTGTGTTTTCCCGTGGAATGTTGTGATTGCGCGGTGTTGGACTGCGTGAGGCTTGCGGGCCTGTGAGTGACTCCTCCAGGTGAGGTAGTGCACAGAGGGAGAAGAGAACTCCTAGAAGGAATCCCTGTAGCTGCTTTGGAGCCCAGAGAATTCCGGTCTGGTCTGTTCCTTTAACCTAAGGTAAGGGAGACTGGAAACCGAAGGACTATCTAGGTGACAGAGAAGGTACACTCTCCTGGGGTGGAACAGGCATGTGGGGAAAGTGGGTCTGTGGGCAGTGAGCGTGGGAGTTTCCTGGGAGAGCTTCTTCCTGTTGAATGTGTATATGTTGTCTTCCCTGTAACCTCAGCCTGAGTCTAGATTCCTTGCCTTGGGGTGGAGCTCGGTCCCAGCTCGGGGGTGACCTA
>ML791046.1:425770-450690 GCA_009831015.1 Picea engelmannii
GCTGGTGAGCCAAGTTTTGAATAAGCTGTAGGCTTATGAGTTTTGTTAGGCCAGGGAGCCTAAGTGCTAAAGGCCAGGAGCCTGTTGATGTACTTGTATGTATGCAGGTCAATTAATAAAATATAAATACCACCAGTGCAGACTGTCCACGATGAAAGAGTGATGGGGGACTGAGCGTCCATAGAGTGGGAAAGGAACTAGGGGCTGGAAGGCGGGAAAGGGGCTGAGGGTGGAGCCTAGGGGCTAAGCCTAGGGGGCTTAGGCCTGGAATAATATTTTATTATTATTCCTAAAATTCCATGTGCACATTATGTTAACCTAAGTCCTTTGGAAGGGCCCGTGATTTCCCAAGTTGTGGGAGAGGGGCATACGGATGGAACACATGCAGTTCCCAGGGTGACAAGTGTCAACCCTAGTGCATGCAAATATAAGCGCCGAGCTTAACCGTGAGTGGGGATCTTCCTCCATTCAAACCCGAACCTCTGTGCGGGGAACCGGTACGACCTCTGCCGAATATCGGGATTATCTCTAAAACCGTTAGCCTGTGTTGTGCGGAGGAATGCGTGTACACCCTGGTCCAGCGAGCGTGGAGATTGTGTCTGTTCCTGAGAAATTTCGTGTGCGCATTTCCTGAACTGAAATCCCTGTGTTGAGCTCGGGTGGGAGAACCCAATAGCTGTATGTAAATGCTTAGCTAGCCTGTGCATGGAGGCTGCTCCGAAAATCATCACGTGAGATTATCCTGTGACAGCTGAACCTTTTTGAAAAGCCTTGTCTGTGTTTTCCCGTGGAATGTTGTGATTGCGCAGTGCTGGACTGCATGAGGCTTGTGGGCCTGTGAGCGACTCCTCCAGGTGAGGTAGTGCGCAGAGGGAGAAGAGAACTCCTGGAAGGAATCCCTGTAGCTGCCTTGGAGCCCAGAGAATTCCGGTTCGGTCTGTTCCTGTAACCCAAGGTAAGGGAGATTGGCAACCGAAGGACTGTCTAGGTGACAGAGAAGGTGCACTCTCCTAGGGTGGAACAGGCATGTGGGGAAAGTGGGTCTGTGGGCAGTGAGCATGGGAGTTTCCTGGGAGAGCTTCTTCCTGTTGAATGTGTATGTGTTGTCTTCCCTGTAACCTTAGCCTGAGTCTAGATTCCTTGCCTTGGAGTGGAGATCGGTCCCAGCTCGGGGGTGACCTACTGTTGAGATGATGAACAGTGTGGTCTAAGGCTGGGAGGTTCATGGAAGGACTGTACTTGGTTGGTGAATGCTACAACAAATAAAAGATAAGTATTCTGAATTATGTTTTGAACATGTTTTGGCACGACGGTGTTGTATATATTATCATGTTGTCCGCTGTGCAAATGAATTAATGATGAATGCTATGACTGGTTTAATTATAGCAGTACCCATATGTTTTACTTTGAGAATTAAGTGTGTTTAATTCTGTTTAAATGCATGTGCTTATAATTCCTTTACCAATTATGTAAACATTCATGTATAATGGTAAATTGAGGGGTTTGGAAACCTGGGTAGCAATTGGTACGCTACAAATTGGTATCAGAGCAATTGGTATGCTACAATGTCAGACCCAAGTTGTTGAGAGAGCTCACAAAATGCATCTCTATCAAAGACTAGGGCCACACTTTCACACATGAGTTGGATTATGAAGGAATCCCCTTCAAATGTAGGCATTTACATGTTTATGGAGACATGGAAAATGACTGCACCTTGTTGGTCTAAAAATGAAAATGGGTTAAGGGATTATTCTTGGAAAATAAAAATAACCCACCTTCCACTCTTCCAATAGCAACTCTGTCTATTTGGATTTTTACCACAGTAAAATGCATCATGAACCAACTATGACACCTCAAAGAAAAATGAGAACCACTTTCACTAGTGGAAAACACATGTAATCTTGCTGCAACTCCTTCTCCTCTTGCCTCAACTTATACTTTTTTTCATGGAGTCTTTCAAAACACTCATATGTCCTTTGATTTTCATGACCCTATTGACATCTAATTTTTTGTTCAATTCTTTTCCATTTCTAATCGTGTGTTGTAACCCCTTATCCATCTCTCCCCCCCATCTTATATGACCATCCCTTCCCTCCCCCTCCCTCCTATCTTATTTATTTTTTCCCTCTTCCTCTACTTCCCCTTTCCCTTTCTCTTACACATTCCCCCGTTACCCTCCCTCCCTCCCTCTCCATCAATCCTCTTCCCCTCCTATGAAATACAACCTGAGATCATCTTCTCGCATTACTCATGAAGCACTCTTTGAATTTCAGGGAGGCTTGGGTTACCTCATGAGATGGACAAAAAACCCTTGCATAGAGAAAATAAATCTTACATTTCCAAGGATAAAAAACAACATCAATATGAAGTTATTTCAGTTAAACAAAAATCTCTTTTGGGGGCTCTTAGATCACCGATCAGGGGTGCCAATGATTCTTCTATCTCATAACTGTAGAGATTTTTCCAATCCCTTCAAAATATTGGCCCTCTAGAGACTTTTTGGCCTACATAATCCTAGTCTCCTCCTACTAAAGGAAACAACTATGGATGGATAATCTATTATAAAAATGATTTCACTCTCCTTCCATGATAGGAACTTTTTGGCTTTAGATGCTTCCAAAAACTCAGGAGGTTTAATCACTAGGTGGAAAAAATACTCTCTACAACTCTCCAATTCTTGGTCATTGTCAGTCATTCTGGGCACAATTTTTTTCTCTCCCTCCCACAATATATCCTTTCTTGTCATAAATATTTGCAAACCTTACTCTGATAGTAAGGACTTCTAGAACAAAAAAATTTCTTCCCCTCTTCTCTCCATTGGAAATCTCATCTTAGGGAGGAATGCAAATTTCACTCTAGGTTCTTATGATATTTGAGGCCCCATGACTCATCATGATCCTCTAGCGGAATGATTCATAAAAAATATAGAGGAATCAAAGTTTATTGACATCCAACCAACCAAATATGCCCTGACTTGGAAGAATATGACAACAAGAGAAACCCAAATAGCCAAATGCCTCGATAGACACTTCATCACTAAGTCTTTCTTGTAGGAAAATTATCATCTTCATCAATGGGTCTCCTTGGGAGGAGTATTTGATCACTCTCCCATTCTATTCGAATTATCCCCAGAGACAAAGAGGCTTCCCAGCCCATTCTAATTTATCTCCTCCTGGTTGGAGGATCATAATTACCTGGATATTTTCAAGAAGACCTGGGCTCCATACAATGAAGCTCTTCGAGAATATCCCACCTTACAAATTTTGGAAAACATAAAAAGTCAAGAAGGCTACTCTAGTATTGAAAAAAGAATAGAAAAAAAAAGAAAATCAAGTCCTTGAATATATTGAACAACAACTAAAATCATGGATGGAAGAAAAGGAAATAATTTACTCTAAGGAGAAAAAAGTGAATATTATCCTATTGGAACAATAGAAAAATGCCATCCTCATCTCTAGAGAGAAGGAATGGAGATTAGAGAGAATATCCCTCTGGTTCAAGGTGGAGACAAAAATACGAATATTTTCCATCCTTTTTCAAATGGTAAGAAGATAAAAAATTACTATTGGGTCAATATAGAAAGTAGATCGATCTATGGCTATCAATTTTGAGGACCTAGTAGTTGAAGGCATATCACATTTCAAAAACCTTTTCAAGGTCGAATAAAGGTTGACTATTGTGTTCATCCTAAGTGTAGCTAGCATTTTCCATAGTTTTAGGGATTAGGAACATAACAACGCCCTAATGGCCAAAGTCACAAAACATTTGTTCCAAAATATTCTCCACATCTTCAAAAAAGACAAAATTCCAGGGCTAGATGGCTTCCCAATGGAGTTCTACACAATCCTTTTTGACATTATAGGAGATGATATTCTCAAAACTATTGAATATTCCTCAACCACAGGCCAAATCATTGCACCCTTTAACTCTAATTTAATATCACTTATTCCAAAAATTGACAATCCATAAGCTTTTGATTAGTTCTGCCCCATTTCTCTCTTTAATAGTATCTATAAAATCATCACAAAGATCATAGTTGTTTCTTTCAAATAAATCCTCATAGACAATATTTATGGATTACAATTCAACTTTCTACAATGAAAGGAAGTTCACCAAGCTATATGACTGGCAAAACAAGGACTACATTAAATACACACAGTGAAACAAAAGGCTATCATTCATAAAGTAGACCTGCAAAAATAATTGGACAAAGTTAGCTAGCTCTATATCAAGATTCTTGTCATTCATATAGGATTCTCACATTCTTTTGTCATATGGATTATCAATTGTATCTCCACCACATATTTTTCAATTATTATAAATGGCTTGACATCCCCCATCTTCAAAGATGAAAGAGGCCTAAAATAGAGATATCTTGTGATTCGGATTATTTTCGGAGCGAAATGGAAGAAGAGATATTATAATGACATACACATAAAAATTGTGAGAAATAGAGAAATATAGCAATACATGATTTCTATTAATGAAATAAATGTATAGAGATTGTAAAAATACAGAGTGCAAGACTTGCGAGAATGGTGGCCGCTTTATCTTTGAGAAGAGATGTGATGAATATTAGCATTCACAAGAAGATGATTATAATGAGGCTCGGAAGGAATTTTTATGATAAACATGAATGCCAAAACCCTAAACATCCAAAAACCTAACCCTAGGAGATGAAGCACCAAACGTCTCATGGGCCCCATTAGGATAAGTTCGTACATTAACTTCCTGGGGTCATAACATTTTCGTACGATCTCCATTTTAGGCATGTGATAGCCCGTTGGAAAGGTATTTTATAGAACCACACATTATTCCATCAAACTTTGACTCCGTTTATAGTTTGAATATGGAAATCCAATAAATCACTTTTTAGATCCCCAAACTTGCCCTAGAAGTACAAAAATATGTACTAACATGAAAACTTCCAAAATAATCCAGTTGGAATATGTGGGAGGCCACCTATATCCAATTGGATACTTTGTAGGGATTCAGGACAACCCTGTAAGTGTAAAACCCACAATTAAAAAGAAATGTCCCCATTACATAGAAATATGTTGAACTGAAAAATGTCAAGATGAGCTAGTTGGAATTTGGAACAGGTGGGTGTCCACCAATATCCACCTGGATCAATCCTCCCCCCTTAGGAAGTAATGGTCTCCATTGCATTGATTTCCCAGGGAAGAGAGGAAAGTCTTTTCTTAATATGAATCTTATTGAGTTGTGTGCCTTATTGGAGAAGTTGTGTTGCTTGGTCCGTGGAAGGTTGTCACGAACCTGTTGTTGGCAGGGTTGAATCTGTTCCACCAAACTATTGTCTTTGGGCTTCATGGGGCATTTTGTAGACACCATTGTAGGTGAATAAACAATATATGATTTCTATTCTACAATCTGCTTCTGTTGGATAGAAGGTGTTGAGGCTATAGTGGTTGTAGTGTCCTTTTGTGCATCCTTTGAACAAACTATGAAGCGGATGAATTTTGCAGTATGAGATATTACCTTGCAACATTGTTTTGGTGGAAGATTAGTTGTAGCTACCTCTCAGATATTGTAGATCTGACCCCCTAGAGTAATAACGACACTATAGGGTCGAGACTCATAAACAACAAGACATATCCACATATATGGTTGGCCCAAAAATATAGCACGGACATCAAGAGGGGAAACATCACATACTACCTCATCTTTGAAGGGATAGAGTCCATAGGATAGGCGACACTACTGGCTGCCATGGAGATCGAATACCCAGTAAAGCCACCTAATGTTGTATGGTTGTGGGTGTGGTGTTGTCGACAACCCCAACTGTTTGATGACCTCAACTAAGATGAGGTTCTTATGGCTACCACTATATACAATGAAATGAAATAGGGTCCCCTTCACCCACATATGTGAATGGAAGAGGTGCTCCCCTTCTTCATGATCTTCTGGTTGAACTGTTGCGATTATGACAAAAGAAGTAGAATCTGTGTCAATGATATGTTCATTTTCAATATTTCTAGATTAGATTTTGAATTAGGGTTCGCATCCTTGTCTTTGACCTTGGCCACCAATGACTATTTCGAGTGACATTCATCGATGTTTTGCCAAGGGATTTTGTGGAAGTCGCACCACTTCCGAGTGTCATTCTTCATCTTTCCTTTACCCTTGTTTTCACATGTCTTGGAATAGTTGTCGAGATACTATTGGTTAGGGCCATCTTTATCATTCTTTGGTTGTTTTGAATTTGTAGAAACTAACTCCCATTTGTTCTGGTTCATAAATTTCTGATCGATTTTGACAACATATCGATAGGAAGATCCCAATCATGAGATGTTTAGGAAATCCATTTCAGTTTGGATGTACCTATGCATATCCCCATAGTATTTTAGAACCAAATTTCGCTCAAAGTCTTTGATACCCAACTAGATGCGCAAGGTATGTAAATTATTTGTGAACTATGATATTGTTTGTCTCTTCTCTTTCTGAAGTGTGGTCCATCTCATGTACTGGTCTTCATAGTTATCAACAGGTTAGTATTTTTATTTGACCGCATCCACAAAAACATCCCAAGTGGGATTGACCCCATATATTCTAGATTCCTCTATGGAACTTTTCTCCCAGTAAGTTTCCCACCAATGTTTGACACGGGGGAGAGCCTTAAGGAGTGTGAAGGCGATATTTTCCATGTCAGAAAAATTGTGAACAAATAAATAACCTTCTAGTAGATTCAACCATTTTTCTAAGGAATTCACATATATCGGACCTTCAAATATGGTAATATCAAAATTAGCTTTTACCTTGAAAGGATAAGCTCCTCCAAAGTGGTCGCTTGATGAATATGTGCCTCTTGCTATAGGTAGATGTTGAAGGATGTGGGAAATATTCTCCATCATTCCTTCCCTCTATCACACGAGATATTTCTTAAGCAATAGGTTAATAGAATGTTTTTCTCCACTGTTTTTATTTTATTCTGCCATAGAGGGTTCCTTGGGAATGCAAGAGTGATTGTCCTCAAGAGAGACAAGGTCGAGACCGAACTTTCTATACTCGTACCTCATCGGGCACATGCACTGAAAAATGATCAAGAGAATCCTACTGTGATACCACTGATCCAGATTATTTTTGGAACAAAATTAAAGAAGATGTATTATAATGAAATACACATAAAAAATTCTAGAAATAGAGAATACAACAATACATAATTTATATTAAAGAAGAAATGTATAGAGACTGTAAAAATATAGAGTGCAAGCCACGCTATAATGGTGGCATAATTTTCTCTAAGAAGAGATGTGACGGCTACGCTCATTCATAATAAGATGATTACAATGAGGCTCTAAAGTCCTTTTTATGATAAACATGAATTCCAAAACCATAGACATCCAAAAACCTAACCCTAGGAGATGAAGTGCCAAAAGTCATGTGGGCCTCGTTGGGGTAAGCTAGTACATTAACTTCCCAGGGTCGTAAATTTGGCATACGATCTCCGTTTTAGGCGTGTGATAGCCCATTGGAAAGTTATTTTTGATAAATATGGATTATGCCATCAAACTTTGAATCTATCTACAGTTTGACTATGGAAATCCAATAAAACATTGTTTAGAGCCACGAAACGACCCTGGAAGTACAAAAAGATGTAATGACATGAAAATTTCAAGAATAAGCCCGTTGGAATAGATGGGAGGCCACAAATATCCACATGTATGTTGTGTAGGGATTCAACATAGCCCCATAAGTGCAAAACCCACAATTACAAAGAAATGTCCCCATTACAAAGAAACATGTTGAACTAAAAATTGTCAAGATGAGCCAGTTAGAATTTGGAATAGGTAGGTGACCACCAATATCCACCTCGATCATCCTCCTTCCCCTTTCCTATTCCTTTTGGTGGAAGAAAGTCTAAGTAGGCTCATCACAAATGTTGTTTCAGAAGAAATTTTCCAAGGCATCCAGATCTCCAAAACTTTATTTCTCACTCATCTACTCTTTGTGGATTATATCCTCCTTTTTGTGGAGGAAAAAAGCACTTCTTTGAAAATCTAAAAGGAATTCTTCACACTTCATTCCTCTCAACTGGAATGAAAATAAACATGGAGAAATCATTAATGATGGCATGGGGATTAAATGAACAAGAATGAATTTCTACCGCAACAATATTTTCCATATAGTTAAAAAATATATCTAAAGGAACCAAATAATAAGGTTTCAATCTCAAGGCCATTAGTTTCAAAAAAGAAGATTCAGCATGGATGCTTGCTAAAGTGGAGAAAGTAATTTACTCCTAGTGTAAAAGATGGCTATCTAGAGACAAAATATTAGTCCTTCTCAAATTAGTTATTGAAGCAGTACCTGTACATTGGACTTCCCTCACTTTGGTTCTAAAATGAGTCTTACAAAAATAAATCAATTGCCCATTTGATTCGTTTGGGAAGGAAAAGAGGAAAACATACCATTAGTTATGGACTAAATAAAAACCATATCAAAGCCAAAGACCAATCGAGGATGGGGCCTCAAGGAAATTTTCACCTTTGCAAAATCATTTGCAGTAAAAAATTATTGAACTTTGATAGAAGGAACATTCCTATGGAAGAGAATCATAAAATAAAAATACATCCCACAAATGACTCTTTTGTATTGGATTCTCTCCACCAAAAAATCTTATCAGAATGGGAAAATCATATGGAAATCCATTTGTTGACGGGTTAAACTTCCCCCAACAAAAACAAGGGGTACTCCTTGGTATAAATTCCCAACTAGACTATACACCATTGGGATTAGGAGTCCCATCTAGAATTTGGCTTGGATTTCATTTATTGCTATGTTTCTATTTTCGTATCAGTTACGGTTCAATGTACCAATGAAGTGGTGGATGCAATGAAAATATGTAGATGAATACTATGTAAGTAAGAAAACAAATATATTTCTAATATATGCTAACCTATCCTAGCTAAGAGCACGTTAAAGTAACCGACGAGTTATAATGTAACCAAAACTTCACACAAATTTTATAAAATTACATGTAACAAAAGAGTAAGATTGAAGATGATAGCATAGATATGTGTATAATTAGATTAATCTAGTGTTGGAAGATTTGGCATGTAGGAGTGTTCTTGTCATTGATGTCAAGAACGCAAGGCGGACAAGAAGGAAGCGAATGGAGATTAAATCTCAGGAGGGTTAATGAATGGAGATCAAAATATTAGAAGAAATGGCGTGATAAAACTCAGATCAAATCGAGACTGTCAGATCTGCAAGCCAGATCAACGCTAGGGATGCATTGTGGGGAGAAAAATCTAAATTAAAGTACTTACCAGTTACAATCCTGCAATCTATCTAGATCATTATATCTCATAGCTTCGAAGATATATGACTGCGTTTGATCCAAAAAACAATGCGTTTAATTCATATTAAGTCATGACCGTCAGATGCGCAATCACCAGATCAACGAAAAGGATAAATTGCAGAGATCAGAAGGAGAATTAAACGTCGCGCTAGTTCCAATCCTGCAATTAGTCAAGACTGTGTGATATTATATCTTCGAATATAAATGATTGAGGTTGACTCTCCAATAGTGCACATCTTCCCATTGCGGAGTTTGGGTGACGAGTTAAAACACTCATAGATTGTGGTTCCACAATCATTCTCGATCGTGGATCATCTTCAAGAATCCTTAAAATCATCGGATCACTCTCAAGTGGAAGGACATGATAAGCCATCAAAGACACATCACAAAAATATTGAGCCTTCTATCTAAGTTCATGATCGATGAACAACATTCACTTCAAGTCTAAATACGCAAGGAGGTTACACTCTTGAGAGCTTGAGATTTGAGAATTCGATTATGCGAATTCCCATCAGCCATCAGATCAGTTTCAATTGGAAGGACAGGATAAGCTAGCAAAGACGCAAGGCTGACAGATCAAGCCATCGATCTAAGATCCTAATCGACCAACAACATTTAGTTTGGGTTTAAAGTTGCGAGGATGTTACACTCCAGAAGGTTAGAGATGTGAAATACCTGAAGCCCAGAAATTCAAAATGAATGAGAACTGTCATATTTAGAGGACAAATGAGGACCGTTGGATCAGGGCTATTGGTCACATAGAACATCACATCGACATACCAGTTCAGTAGACCATGTCAGCAAAAGGGCATAGTGGTAGACCATGTCAAAAGTCCATGCCATCATTCTACGTTAGCAAGGACTCATAGCACAGTTAGAGAATGACAAGTGTCAAGTTCAAATTATCATTTCAGTTACGTGCAAATCATGAATCTGAGTGACACGTGGCAGATGCTTGGCTCATGAAATTTCATCGAGTGATGCAAGAGTTACATCACTCTGTGAGTTTTTCTTTGGGAGTTTTACCACCAGTACTCACCCAAAGACCCAAAGTCCCGAATGTCGAAGACCCAAAGTGGACACGAGACGTCTAATTTGAAGATCACTTTGGAAGCAGTCTCATCTGTCGATCTACTACAGTGGAAGGATGGTGTAAGTGAAAATGTTAACTGATAGCAAGCGGTCTCCACTGTCTTGTGACTGACTCAGTAGGTGATCACTTCGGAGGAAAGAACGGGTTGATATTTGAAATATCCGAAGTCTGGAGACCCAAGGAGATCTCGACCATTAATCGAAGAGGGACATGCGTCAGAGGCTTTTCATCTCCATAATAAATAGCTTGTGGATGTATCCAAATGGATCCTTCTTCGACTAAGTCAGGAAAGTTGGTTTGAATTTGGCACTTAGTTTCGATCACGTTCTTTAAGAAGGAAGCATCAAAAACAAGATGTACCTTCGAATGACTAGGCAAAGCTAACTGATAGGCCACATGTCCCACATGCTTGAGAACTATATAAAGACCACAAAATTTGGGCTCTAGCTTCTGACAATTCTCAACCTTGAGGGAATTATTCTTGTGAGGTTGCAGGCAAAGAAACACCTGATCCCCTTATTCAAATTGATGTTCAGAGAGACCTTGATCTACTTGTTGCTTCATACGATTCTGTGCCATGACCAAATTCTTTTTGAGGGTACAGAGAATAGCCTCTCGAACTGTAAGTGTTTGGTCAACCGCTTGGACCTTCGAGACACCAGGTAAGTATGAGAGAACTGAAGGTGGCTTCTTTCCATATACTACTTCAAAAGGAGTCATGCGTGTAGCTGTATGGTATGAAGCGTTGTACCACCATTCAGCCAGGGGTAACCATTGAGCCCAATGATTTTTCTTTTCTGAGGAAAAACACCTCAAATATGTTTCCAAACCCTTGTTGACAACTTCTGTTTGACCATCAGTCTGGGGATGATAAGTTGTACTGAGATACAATTGGGTGCCTTGTAGCTTGAACAGTTCTTGCCAAAAAATTTCTTGTGAAAGTTGGGTCGTGATCAGAAACAATAGAGTGTGGCATGCCATGAAGATTGAAGACATGATCGATGAAAATTTGAGCCACCCTGGATGTTGTAAACAGGTGTTGAAGAGTTCAAAAATGAGCATACTTGGAAAGGAGATCAACAACCACCATGATGACTGATTTATTTCCCGATTTGGGTAAGCCTGTAATAAAATCCATAGAGATGTCCTTCCAAATAGTCGGTGGAATCGGGAGAGGTTGTAGTGTGCCCAAAGATTTGACTGTTTCTCTCTTTTTGCGTTGACACACATCACATTCGGAGAAAAAATTATGAATGTCCTATTTCAAACCATCCCAGAAAAAAGAACGTTTGACCCTATCATAGGTTTTGGTGAGCCCTGAGTTCCCCACTGTCGATGTAGCATGAAGCTCAGAAAGTACCCTCAATTTAAGCTTTGATTGTTTAGTTAAATACAAATTACCTTTGTATCGAAGCTCATCATAGAGCCAAGAGTACCCTGGGGGAGCTGGAGCATTGGACTGCAATTGTTGGATCAACTATGAAATTTTGGAATCTTGTAGCCATTCGTGGCAAACGACTTGGAGCCAATCTAGTACAATGAATGAAAGAGAAAAAAGGGATCCTTCATCTTCATATTTGTGGGAAAGTGCATCCACAACCACATTTTCTTTGCCTTTCTTGTAAATGATCTCATAATCATTGCCAAATATCTTAGTTACCCATTTTTGTTGCTCCAGGGAGGAAATGCATTGTTCCAGAAAATACTTGAGGCATTGATGGTCTGTCTTAATTTTGAAGCGTTGCCCCAATAGATAAGGGCACAACAAATCAACGACATGAAAAATAGCCAAAATTTCCTTTTCATAGATAGATTTGCCTAGATTTCTTTCAGATAGTTGATTGTCGGTAAACGCCAAAGGCCTACCCTCTTCCATAAGGACAACATCGATTCCTTTCCCTGAAGCATCACATTCCAAGACAAAGGTCTTGGTGAAATTACGAGGGGCCAGGACTGGGGTGGTGCACATGGCCCTCTTAAAGGTTTAAAAATCTTGAGCACTAGCTAGAGTCTAAGTGAAAGAGTTCGTTTTTAGGAGAGTAGTGAGAGGTGCTGCAATATTTCCATAATTCTTAACAAACTTGTGATAATAACCTGTTAAGCCCAGAAATCCATGCAATCTTTTGAGAGTCTTTGGGTGAGGCCAGTCTTGCATAGCTTCAATATTTTTAGGATCCACCTTGATGTTGTCCTTTCCAACCAGATGACCCAAGTACTCTACTTCTGAGGTGCCAAAAGAACATTTAGATTGTTTCAGGAAACGTTGGTACTGAGAGAGTAGATGGAGAAATCAATCTACATGAGCAAGATGTTCTATCCAGGTCTTTCTATAGATGAGGATATCATCAAAGAAATCTAAGACAAAATAACAGAGAAAAGGATGGAAGACATGATTCATGAGGCTTTGGAAGGTGGATGAGGCATTACACAAGCCAAAGGGCATGACCCAAATCTCATAGTGGCCCTCATGAATTCAAAATGCAGTCTTGGGAATGTATGCCTCTTTCATACATGTCTAGTGGTAGCCTGAACGAACATCAAGTTTGGTAAAGAATTGGGTGCCACTCAGTTCATCCAGGAGGTCATCAATGACAGGAATGGGAAATTTGTCTTTGATGGTAAGTTTGTTGAGGGCATGGAAGTCAGGACACATTCGCCAAGAACCTTCTTTCTTCAGGACCATGACCACGGGAGAAGAGTAGGGGATCGTTCTAGGGCGGATAACGCCTGCATTAAGGAGTTCCTGGGCCATTTTCTCAATTTCATATTTTTGGGAAAAGGGGTGATGATATGGATGGATATTGGGAGGAAGGATTCTAGGTACAAGGGGAATGGAATGATCATGAACATCACATGAAGGAGGGAGTCCCTGGGGAGTGGAAAAGACCACTTGGTGTTTAAAAAGGATGGCTTAGAGGTCTTGCGGCACCGAGGGTGTTTTTGTTATTGTATGGCATGGATTTGAGCAATAAAACCAGAATGACCCCTTTTGAGCATCGTTTCCATGCAATGGGAACAAATGATCTCAGGTGAACTGACGATGATGCCTTGGAACTTATATTGGTGGCCCTCCTAGTCAAATTACATTGTTAATTCCTGAAAATTGACGAGAATGGGACCCAAAGTCCTTAGCTAATCAACACCCAACAGAATGTCACAACTTCCCATGTCGATAGAAAACATATGATATTTCAGGTGGTAGTCACCAATTTGGAGACACGCATTTTCACAACTCCCTCCACATTTCATGGAGCCACCATTGGCAATCATGATTTGGAAATTATTGACAGAATGGATGTAGCATTGAGTTTCTTGGGCAATGCGGTGATGAATAAAATTATGGGTGCTTCCACTATCAACTAGAATGATGACCTTATGATGCTTGATGTAACAGATTTGCTTGAGGGTTTGGGGAGTAGAGAAACCAGTGAGAGCATTGAGGGAAATGATCAGTTCTACTTCGGGAGGGTTTGAGGGAGGGTTTATGTCGGGGGTTTCAGGTGACTCAGACACAAGGGGAGTTTCAATATCCTCTTCCAAAATATCCTTAGAGATGGCCATAAACAACTTTTGTTCCTTACACTTGTGGCCTGGGAAATATTTTTCATCACAATTATAACAAAGGCCTTTAAGTTGGCATTCAACCATTTTAGCCCTGGTCAATTTTTTGATCTTTAGTGGAGTGGAGGGAGTAGTGGGATTTACTAGTTTAGGGCAAGGGATAAAGGAGGGTTTCTAGTTTTGAGAAGATACAACCTATTGTGCTTCTTTAGCTATTTTAGTATCCTCCACCCAACTCTGAGGCCGAGCCATGAGGACATGGGCCCAAATCTCATCCTTGAGGCCATTGATAAAACATTCTCGGAAAAGGCATCAGACAAGCCCTCTATTAGAAAAGCCAGGTGCTCAAAGGTAGTTATAAAGTCTTCCACTATTCCTGATTGTTTCAACTTTGTCAAATGACCCAAATGGTTGGTGTCAATGTCGAAGCGTTCATAAAGCTCTGCCACAAAGTGTGTCCAAGCAATATACCCTTGACGAGAAATTTTTCTCCATTTCCACCATTACCAACGTTCTTGATCTAGATGGAGAAAACCATATTGGAGTTTGGTCAAGTCATATATAATGTTGTATAAAGAGAAATAATGTTCCATTTGGGTTACCCAACCAGTGGGGTCTGAGCCATCAAATGTGGTCACATCCACCCGCGAAAGGCGTAGGTCACGTTGAAAGTGATGGTTCTGAAAGTTATGGGAATGAGAGGAATGTTCACCTTCAGTATGTGGAGGTGAGGAAGAGTAAGGGTTATCTATAGGGATATGCAGTTTGATGCAGAGTGATGAAAAGATAGATTCAAGATGGGTGGTGAGGTCTTGTTTGATTTCCTTCATTGAGGACTGCATGTTTGTATTGATGGAGGCAACATTGGCATTGAGTTGTTTCACTTCTTGTTGGGTCTCGATGAGACTAGATTGAAAGGTTTTGAAGCGAGCTTCCAAGTCTTGGCTACGGGTATGGGCCATGAGGATGGGGGAACTGAAAAGGGGCGGGTGAGGCAAAATTTTTTTCTGAAAAATGATATGTATGAATGTGATAAGGGTGAAGAGATGAATCCAATGGAATAGGTCTCAAATAATGGTGAAAAAAATTCCAGACATTTTTTTATTTTTTTACACCTATAGAGTTATACTTCGGTCTGAAGAATACTACAAAGAGGAAATGCCCAAATGTTTAACCAGAAAGAAATGTGTATTTACTTGGTAACCCAAACACATTTGTGTGGAAATAGATCTTGTCTATTTTAATTTGTTTATGTTTATGTCCCCAAGGTTTAGGTATTCAAAGGTTCTACAGACAAGGGCTTTCCTTGTTCTATAGATCTTTGATATATGTGTGAGGTCTAACAGTAGTACTCAACCTAATATCTTAGGGCACTAACTAAGGATGATAGACCGTACCCTTAGTCATACTACCCGAATAGCTAGGTACTAGAGAGTATCTTCCCAAGTGCTTTTCTCGGTGGCACTATAGTAGTCATGCGACCGATCGGTTTATCTAAAGAGGGATTTAGGAAATCTAGGTCGATCCGTACATAGGTGTTGTTTAATGGGCTACCACTCGAAGGGGTACCAATAGGGGTTACAAGGGTGGCCAAGAGATGTGCACTTAAGAACCACTTGTATTTCCTGCATGTATGAATCCCTCAAATGTGAGTTTATGCGCATAATGACATATCTCTGTGGCTTAAAGACGTCAGAATATGTCTCTACCTTGAAAAAAATTTACCTAGAATTTCTGCCAAGGAAAGTGCTCTGATACCACTTGTAATATACATGATATAAAAAGTATGTAGAACAGAAAGAAAATGCTATAAATGGCAGAATAACAACAATATAACTAGAATAATCACCACAATAACACTGAAATGATATAAGAATAACAAAATAAATAGCACTTTGATTCTGAGAGCAATGTTCATGGGCCTCTTCGAGGGGGAAACCTCTAGTTGAGAAAAACTCTATTACAATAATCTCCAAGCTAGGGTTCTCATACCCTCAAATCCTATTTATACTAAATATGTCTATCAAAAGAAGCATCTAGAGGAAGATCCTTCTAGAAGTAGAAGATTATATTAGGTCTTCTTACATTCGACTTATTCTATTTTATTGCAAGGCCTTATTAATATTGACCTTTATTACATATGAATATATATTGTGCTACCTATGTGTGGGTTAGGACCCTAACATTCTTTTCCTCAAAGGTTCATGTAGGTGCTTGAACATAGGGAGTTGTAGCTTCCATTTGGTTGCAGCTAGGAAAACTAGGGTGGTAGGGTGGTGCAACGGAGAACTATTGTTCTATGTTATAAAGTTTTGTGCCTATGTAACTAGAAGTTGGTGCTTCCATCCAATTGGTGCTGGAATAATCAGGGAGTTGGTGCTTCCTTCTAGTGAGTGCTAGAGAAACCAGGGAGTTGGTGCTTCCTTCTAGTGGGTGCTAGAGAAACCAAAGAGTTGGTGCTCTCAACAAGTTGCTTCTTGTAAAACAGAGGTTGTATCCTCCGGAGGAGTTGGAGCACATAAGAATGATAATGTACAGAAAATAAATATTACATATCATAACAAGAAGAAGAGGTTTTTCCCTTTATGGGTTTCCTTAGGAAATATCTGTCTCTATATATTTCATGTGTGTGATTAATATTGAATAATCTATTTCTTACATCCATGCATTATTGTGAATGTCATTGAGTGTTATGTAAAGAGTTTAAAATAGGTGTTATAACCTAATGTTGTAAGGGAGGTGTTTTCCTAACAAATGCCTCCCCTTTGGCGAAAAGATGACAAAAGTGGGTTGAAGACCCACTTGTCCTAAGTTTATGAGCAGGTGTATTTTATTTAAAAGATGCATTGATCTGGGTGGCCATGATTTGTGCACCCATATCTACAGACGAGGTCCAATTTTGGACCCCCCTTGCTGTATTTCCTTTAATGGGGGGGGGGGGGTCCAATATGGTGTCACACAAGTCTGAATGACTGGGATTAAAGTGCCCAAATCTACGGTTGAGGTCCAATTTCAAACCCCGCTTGCCATTCTACCTTTAATAAAGGGGGGGGTATGATATGGGTGGCTCCATGTGGGTCCCCCTCAACCGATTACCACCTTTTCCCCCTTTTGACAAGTGTCCCCCACTTTGCCTCCCCTATCCCCCTATCACATCTCCCACTTCCCTTCTACCCTTCACCACCCCACACCTATCCTCCACACTCCAGGTGTCATGTCCAATTTTCCTTCGCCCCTCTTATCTATCGACACCTGTACCCCCATGCTCCATGCCACTTCAACCTTTGTCCTATCCATATTCCCATGGCACTTCTCATCCGGTGTCATATCCCGACTTCTCTACCACCTGGTGCTTCCACCTCAAGACACCTCATCTCATCTTCGCATTATCGGCACCACCACTCTCCCTGCTAGATCCGCATCCATGTTTGCAGGTTGGACCCCGTCGTAGCAATCCAACGAAGAAGCAATGACCAAGGAAAGGCCTCCATGTTGTCCAAGCATAGCATTGACTGGGCCTTACCTAATCCCGAGAAATAAGTTATTAAGGTGGTTGACAGTGGTTGAACGTCGTCTCCTTCCATAAATAGAAGGTTAGAAAGAGGCAAAGTACAGGAGGTGATTGTTAGTCTAGCCTGACAAAGATTGCGTCTGACAGCCAACTACATCGGAAGTCTGCCTAACATCTGCATGTGCATCCTATCAGAGAAACTTACCAATGCAAAGCCATGAATGCATAAAAGATCACGTCTTCAACAACTGAGCCAACTCCAAGTATTTAGAGGTATTTTTTCCATTTTTGTTAGTATCGATGGTAGAGCTAAGCTCCCTATTGTAATGTTTGGATGAAGAACTGGTTTCCTTGGTTATGTATGTATTTGAGACTTCTTGCTTAATGAAAGACAACTTCCTTACTCCATATTGTTTACATCTAATACTGAAAGAGTTTATGATTGAATGATTCACATGAATCATTGTGATTGTGTTATGATAGATGTTTAATTGTAACACTGTTATGATTTCTTTTAGTGTTCTTGTAATTTGAATACAAGAAGTTCTTGTGTTTAATTTCTTCCTCTTTGGGTTGTTGGAAGCTTGATGCTTACAACATACCTTTTCATTTTCTCACAGAAGTCTTCATCCTACTCACCCTTATTACAACTTACTGTCTGAAGTTAAACTAAGACCTCACATATTTATGCATAGCTTAGTCCATGATTCTGAGTTCAAACGATATTATTTTGAGTCTGTTCTCTTTCAATCACCCTTTATAAACAAAGTGTGACATATAAACTGATGGGTATTAGGCTTACTCCTACTGCAATCCATGAGTGACTTTTGGTGCTAACATTTCTGGTGCCATTGTCGGGGACGATGTTGAAGATTTTTCCTGGGATTGAATGATATTGAGCCTCTGATTTTGAAGGTGCATCAGGATTCAGAGCCTTCCCAGATTTCTCTTATGCACCTAGCAACTCCACTATGGTGATTTCACTAATGCAAATCCACAAGCGATTCCACTCTTTCAATCGTGGCTTCTAGAGGTAGACATACAAGGTCTAATCCACAACTACCTTTAGTGACACCTGAAGCTGACCCAGAGAAGATCATCAGAAAGGGAAATGCCTTTAGAGGAGTTACTTGTATTGCTAAATCAAGTATTTTTGATGATTTTCGTTGTTATATAGGAACTCCAACCCCTACATCTCAATCTTTTTTATTGCCTTCTATTGGAGTTTCCTGAAGTCTGAAGTTTGGGAGTGTTCCTGCTGAGTTTTCTCCTCCTTCTCTTGGATTGGAGGGAGAAAGCCTTGTCACTCCCCTTTATCCTGAGGTTGTTCCTTGGTTCAGACCCAACACCTCAGAATATTTTCCTACCCCGGGTTTTACCACCCCTCCTCCTATTACTACTGCCATTATAGAAAGAGAAGCCTCTGCTAACTCTAGCCCTGTATATTTTTCTCTGAATCCTCCATTGTTTCCCTTTCCACGTGGAAGCTCAATTCCACTCTCCACTATCCGAACTCCTTCCCCTTCTAGTTCCCCTCCACTAAATGTTCCTATGGCAAGAGAAAATCCCCCCATGACTAGGATGGAGGCCATAATAGCTTCTAGGTATCATCCCCTTATGTTTCCTTAGCCTCTCAATGCCCTTCCAGTAGATGGATACCTCAAGCAGCTGCCCAAGTTTATAGGAGAAGGAAATATAACTATAGAAGAACACCTTGAAGCCTTTTATAGTTTTACGAATCATCATGTCATCATGCATGCAGACGTATGATTGAGGATTTTTGTTCATAGCCTTGAAGGTGAGGCTAGGAAAGGGTTTAGGGCTTTGCCTCTTGGATCTATCGATGGGATATAGGATTTGGATAATGCCTTCTTGAGATAGTGGGGAGATCAGAAGGACTCCATGTATTACATGACAGAGTTTGGATCTTTGAAGAGAAAGGAAGGAGAGTCTATCTCTGAATTCTCCAAGAGGTTCAATAAGATGTAGAATAAGATCCCTGCTAAGATAAATCCCTGAGAAGCTTCATCCAAAATTACTTATGCCAGTGCTTTTGACCCTAATTTTTGCCTTTTGTTAAGGGAAAGATGAGCCACTTCTCTGACTCACATGTAGGATGCAGGTATGGAAGTTGAGTCGAACATATTGGTTGTTGATCGACTCAGAAATAAAGATGATAGAGACATATCCAGGAGGAGGTTTGAAGCTTCAACATCCGGTTCTTTTTCCCTTTCCCCTCAGATTGATGAGGTAACTAATATGCTAAAAACATTTTCAGCTAGGATGGAAAGGTTGTAATTAGAAGGGAATCCAACTTACAGAAATCCCCAAAATGATGATAAAAAAGGTTTTAGGAGGCCAAAAAACAATGTTCCCCAGATTATGCCAAGGGAACAAAGGAGCAGAGACAGAGATGATCAAAGGATTCAAACCCCTCTCCAAAAAAACCTGGTTGATTATGAGGAGAGGGAAGAAGGGGATCTCGACCCTAAAATTCACTGTATTGAAGACACTTCCCCTTTTCCCCATTTAACTCAATCTGCGTATGAAGAATTCCTCATGAATAGTCAAATAAACAAGTTGAGTAAAGGTGAAAAAGCCAACAACACTCCTAACAGATACAACCTTAGGTGAAATAAGAAAGAAGGGAAGTCTGGCATCCCTGATCAACCTCTCATAGTAGAAAAACCTCCTAAACCTACAACAATCATTGCCAAGGAAAATAAAACTCAGAATATTTCACCAACACCCAAAGACCCTGTCCCCGAGGTGAGGGAAATTATTAAGTCTCCTTCCTCCTTTAGTTTTGATGATGAAATTAAAAAAATCAGGATTCCTATGCCCCTTTCAGATCTAGTCAAACATGAAGATTTCAAAAGGTCTCTCTCTAAAATACTGCTATCCGAGCCACCTCAGCTTTCCACAGACTTAGTAAATCTACAAGATGAAAAACCTGTAGTAATCTTAGGTTCGATGGTGGAAGATAGAGATGATTCATCCCCTCCCTTCTACACATCCCTGAACATTCATGATAAGGTGATGCACAACTGTTTGATGGATTCAGGGGCCTCTCATAATCTCTTTCCCAAAACTATCATGGAAGAACTCGGTTTGGAAGTCACAAAGGCCTACCATGAATTGTACTCTTTTGAGTCAAGGAGAGGGAAATGTCTTGGAGTCATCAAAGACCTGGTGGTCTCCTTATTTTAGTTGTTGATGAAGAGTGTGGTCATGGACATTGTGGTAGTTTATGTCCCTCCCAAGTTTGGTATGCTATTGTCAAGATCTTGGATTAAAAAACTTGGAGGAACATTATAGATGGACCTTACATATGCCACCATTCCAGTATTTGGAGGGGAGCACAGGAGATTGTATACAGAAGATCAGCTGGCCTACATTGTTAGTGACGAAGCAGACCCCACTAATCATCCTATCTTTGCATTTGACACTGATTTGGGGTCTACCTTGTTGCATCTCACTGCTACTCCTGAAGCCCCTCTTAAAATCAGAAAGAAACCCTTTTCTCAGTGTGAAATACCTCCTCCAAATACCTCCGTGTGGAATATGTTCTTTGACGGAGCCTCTTCTAGTGAAGGTGATGGTGCCGGAGTGGTGTTTGTGTCACCTTGTCAGGAAACAATATCCCTATCATACAAGCTAGACTTTGAAGCTACCAATAATGTGGTGGAGTATGAAGCTCTTGTTTTGGGCTTAAGGGTTTCAAAGGACATCGGGATTAAAGAGAATACTGTGTTTGGAGATGCTGAGTTCATTATCTAGTAGATCAAAAAATTTTACCAGGCCAAACACCCTCAGCTTAGGAGCTACACAAATGAAGCCTGGGACCTCATTGATAGTTTTTTCCTGGCCTTCAACATTTCATTTATTCCAAGAGAGGAAAATACTTTGGCTGATTCCCTACCTTTTTCAGCTAGGCATTTTAGGATCCCTCTACCACCTAAGTTCAAATATGATATCGAGATAAGATATAGGCCATCTGTACCAAACAATATCAAACATTGGAAGGTATTTGAGGATGATCTTGAAATCATAAAATTTCTTGAGTCTGTTGATGAGTTCTCTGCATTGCATATTGATCAGGACCATGGTCCCGAAGGTGATCCTCACCCTAAGGTATTTTTAAATAAGATTTCTAACCACCATATTGTTCAGTTTCCTAACAATCACATTCCAAAGGGAAAAGTCCCTTTAGAAATATTGTTCAATGGGAATGATGTGGTAGCAAGGGGTAAGGTTTCAAATGGGGATGCCAATGTAACTGAGTGCAATATTGGCATAGACAAGGATCCTAAGTTTGTCAAGTTGTCAAGTAGCTTGTCAATGGAGTAGAGAGCCGAGTATACTGAGTTATTAAAGGAATTTGCTGATGTGTTTTCTTGGACCTATGAAGACCTTAGGACATATGACACTAGCGTCATTGAACATAATATCCCATTGAAAGAAGACGCTAAGACATTCAGGTAGAAGCTAAGATATATTAAGTCCATGTTTTTTCCTGTCATAGAAAGAGAAGTGAAGAAGTTGTTGGATGCCCAAATCATTGTCCCTTTCAGATATTCTGAATGGGTGGCCAATTTGGTCCCAGTAAGGAAGAAAAGTGGAGAAATCAGACTCTATGTTTATTTCAAAAACCTGAATAGAAGCTCAAAGAAGGAAAATTACCCCTTACCAAAGATGGAGCACATATTGTAGAGGGTAACTGGTGCATGCAAAATTTCAATGTTTGATGGCTTTTTGGGCTACAATCAGATATCTGTTCTGCCTGAGGACAGAGAAAAAACAACCTTCACCACTCCTTGGGAAAAATTCATGTATGCCAAAATGCCTTTTGGATTGATGAACACAGGGGCAACCTTTCAGAGAGCCATGCATATCGCTTTCATTAGAGAAAAGGACAAGTTTGTGGTCATCTATCTAGATGACATTACAGTCTTCTCAAATTCTGATAAAGAACATTGTCAGCACCTGAGGAAGGTATTCTCGAAATGCAGAAGGTTTGGTATTTCCATCAATCCCAAGAAGTCCCTATTTGTTGTGAAGGAGGGAAAATTGTTGGGTCACATAGTATCAGCTGAGGGAGTCAAGATTGATCCCAGTAGAGTGGAGGCAATTCAAACCCTACCACTACCTAGGTCTGGGAAGGAAGTCGAGTCTTTTCGGGGCAATATTAACTTTCTGAGGAGGTTTGTTTCCAATTTTTCTGAAATGGTGAAACTCATAACAACCATGCTCAGGAAAGGCCATGAAGTAAAGTGGGCTGTCAAGTCCATAAATTCTTTTGAAAAGATCAAGAAATCATTGACTGAGGCACCTGTGCTTATCAGTCCTAATTAATCAAAGCATTTTCTGATTTTTTCTTTTGCTTCATTTGACACAGTGGAAATTGTTTTACTACAAAACAATGCAAAAGAGTTGGAGAAGCCCATTTCATTTTTCAGTAGGGCATTAAGAGATGCATAGGTCAAATATGACATCATGGAGAAACAAGCCTATGCCTTAGTGAAATCTCTCAAGGATTTCAGATTTTATGTTCTGCATTCCAAAATTATTTCATATGTCCCTTCAGCTTCTGTGAAAGACATTCTTATTCAGCCAAACATAGATGGGAGAAGGAGAAAGTGGATTGCGAATATCCTTGAGTTTGATCTGGAAATAAATCAAATCGAGTTAGTTAAAGGGAAGGGTTTATCCAAGCTGCTGGCTGAATCCAATTGTAAGACCTTGGGGGTTAACTTCATCAACACCTGCTCAAAAATTCAGCAGGTTGAGTTGTCTGGTGGAAGTCCTCAAGACAGTCCTATGTTAGAAGAATGCACCTGGTATGGAGAAATTATATATTTTTTGCAAGAGATAAATCTCCTTATGGAATGGGGAAGAGTAAGGAAAGACCTTTAAAGATCAAAGCAATCAGGTATTGCCTTATTAACCAGGTCTTGTATTGGAAATATCCTCTGGGAGTGATTCTAAGATGTCTGAACCCACAAGAGGCCCAAATGATTATATTTGATTTCATAGTAGCCTATGTGGGGGACACCATTTTTGGAAGAACTCGACCCAGAAAATTCTCAGGGCTGGTTACTACTGACCCACTTTATTCACTGATGTCTGAAGAGAATTCAGATCTTGCATCAAATGTAAAAAAAAATTAGGAAAGAAGGAGCTCAAATCTCTGCCACTAAATCCTGTAGTAGCTTCAGGACTTTTTTAGCAATGGGGGTTGGACTTCATAGGAGAGATTCATCCTCCTTCAAGTGGTCAACACAGGTGGATTCTAACTGAAACAGATTATTTCACCAAATGGATAGAAGCTATCTCCACCAGGAGTTCTTTGCACAAGGTGATCATTGGTTTTCTTGAAGATATTATAGCATGGTTTGGTTGTACCAGTAGAATTGTCACTGATAATACTGCATCTTTAAAGTCTGAGCCCCTGGTCAGGTTCTATGAGCAGTCAAGATTTCACTTATTCACTCCACTCCCTATTATCCTCAAGGCAATGGAATGGAAGAGTCTTCTAATAAAAGTCTAATCAAGATCATTAAAATATTTTTGGAAGACAATAAGAAAGCATGGGATTCAAAGCTAAAATTTTCTCCATGGGTTGATTGAGTGAAAAGAAAGAGGTCCCTGGTAACCTCCCTTTTTCAACTTGTTTATGGGACAAAATATGTATTTCCCACTCAGTTGTCTCTACCTGTAGCACAATTCTTTCAAGATTATGAAGGAGAGCCAGACAATATGGTCAAAATAATTCACCAACTGGTGGAAGTGGAGCAGACTAGAGAGAAGGTAATGGACAGAGCTCACAATCATCAACAAAAGATCAAGCAGATCTTTGACAGGAAGATCAGAAAAGAAATATTTCCAACTGGGAGATCTAGTGCTTAAATGGGATGCCCCAAGGAAAGATAGAGGGAAACACAACAAGTTCAATTCCCTCTGGATTGGGCCCTTTAAGATATCTGGAGTATTCTTGAACAACACCTATAGGTTGCAGGATTTGGATGACAAAGAAGTTTTTAATGGCCCTGTGAATGGGAATTTCCTGAAGAAGTATTTTGTTTGAGCCATAAATGGCTCTTAAGTTTTTTGTAAATATTTTTTTCCAGTTTGTTTTCGACTTAATAAATGACCCCATAGCCCAACAGCAAGGCACTAAAGTTTTAGTAAAGTTCTTGGCAGCTTGCAGGGAGTGTGAAATCCCCCATGGGGCCTGATGTTATCACCTAATGTTGTAAGGGAGGTGTTTTCATAACAAATGCCTCCCTTTTTTAGAAAAGATGACAAAAGTGGGTTGAAGACCCACTTGTCCTAAGTTTATGAGCGAGCATATTTGATTTAAAAGATGTGTGGATCTGGGTGGTCGTGATTTGCATGCCCAGATCTATGGACGAGGTTCAATTCCGGACCCC
>ML791046.1:450704-482298 GCA_009831015.1 Picea engelmannii
GGGGGGGGTCCGATATGGTGCCGCACAAGTCTGAATGAATGTGATTCAAGCACCCATATATGTGGCTGAGGTCCAATTTCAGACCCCCCTTTCCATTCTGCCTTTAATGAAGGGAGGGGTCTGATATGGGAGACTCCATGTGGGTCCCCCTCAACCGCTTACCACCTTTTCCCCCTTTTGACAAGTGTCCCCCACTTTGCCTCCCCTATGCCCCTGCCAAATTTCCCACTTCCCTTCTACCCTTCACCATCACACACCTGTCCTCCACGCTCCAGGTGTCATGTCCCCTTTTCCTTCACCCCTATTATCTCCCGACACTTGTACCCCCATGCTCCATGCCACTATAACCTGTGTCCTATCCATATTCCTGTGGCACTTCTCATTCGGTGTCATAGCCCCACTTCTCCACCACCTGTTGCTTCCACCTTAGCACCCCTCGTCTCATCTTCACATTGTCGGTGCCACCGCTCTCCCTGCTAGATCCTCGCCCATGTTTGCAAGATGGACCCCCTCGTAGTAGTCCAACAAAGATGCAGTGGCCAAGAAAAGGCCACCACATTGTCCAAGAACAGAATTGACCGGGACTTACCTAATCCTGGGAAAGCAGTTATTAAGGTGGTTGACGGTGGTTGAATGTCATCTCCTTCCATAAATAGAAGGTCAAAAAGAGACAAAACATAAGAGGTGACTGTAAGTCCATCCTGACAAAGATTGTGTCTGACAACCGACTGCATGGGCAGTCTTCCCAACGTTTGCATATGCATCCTAACAGGGAAACTTACCAATGCAAATCCATGAATGCAGAAAAGATCCTGTCTTTAGCAACTGAGCCAACTCCAAGTATTTAGAGGCATTTTTTCCATTTTTGTTAGTATCGATGGTAGATCTAAGCTCCCTATTGTAATGTTTGGATGAAGCACTAGTTTGCCTAGTTATGTATGTCTGTGAGACTTCTTGTATAATGACAAACAACTTCCTTAATCCATCTTGTTTCCATCTAATACTGAAAGAGTTCATGATTGACTGATTCACTTGAATCATTGTGACTGTGTTATGATAGATGTTTAATTGTAACGCTGTTATGATTTCTTTTAGTGTTCTTGTAATTTGAATACAAGAAATTCTTGTGTTTAAGTTCTTCCTCTTTGGGATGTTGGAAGCTTGATGCTTACAACAGACCTTTGCATTTTCTCACCAAAGTCTTCCTCCTAATCACCCTTCTTATATCTCATTGTCTGAAGTTAAACTAAGACCTCACCTGTTTATGCATAGCTTGGTCCAGGAATATGAGTTTAAACGATATTATTCTGAGTTTGTTCTCTTTAGATCACCCTTTATAAAAAAATTGTTACATATAAACTGATGGGTATCATGCTTACTCCTACTACAATCCAGGAGTGACTTCTAGTGCTAATAATAGGCATAATTGCTTAATCATAGTAACAACTGATTCACCCCCCCCTCTTGGTTGTCCAACAATTGGTATCTGAGCTAGTCTATTTTATCAAAGGGTAGATCCAAGAGCTTAAACATGACTAGTCATGAAGGAACTTAAACCAACAAGGACCCCCGTTCAATGGAACAAACTTTACCTTCTGGAAAGCCAGGATGAGAACCTACATAATGGCTTTAGGTGTAGATGTCTGGGATGTGGTAGAGACTAATTATGTAAAACCAATTGTACTAGATTCTAAGGATGACAAGCTATAATTCAGCTTCAACGCTAAGGCTATGAATGCTATTCTGAGTGGGCTTGCACAAATAGAATTTGTAAAAGTTATGCACTTAGAATATGACAAAGAAATGTGGGACAAACTCATCAGTAGTTATGAAGATAATGAAAAGGTAAAGGATGCCAAGCTTCAAACCTACAGATTACAATTTGAACAACTAAAGATGAAAGAGGATGAAACTATTGGGAAGTACTTTCTAAGAGTTAAAGAACAAGTAAATGCAATGATAGGACTTGGTGAAAAAATTGAGGATGTCGCTTTAGATCATAAAATTTTGAAATCTCTGCTAGATAGGTTCAACCCTAAGGTGTCTGCTATAGAAGAACTTAATGATCTAAAATATTTGTCTATTGAAAAACTTCTAGGAACTCTAACTACCTATGAAATGAGGATAGGTAAAGATAAACCCACCTCTAGAGAAGAATCATTTATAGAAGATAAGAATGAGGATTCTGAGCCTGATGAAATTCAAGAAAAATTTGTGAGAAGACTAAAGAAAGGATCAGGCAAGTACCAAGGAAAATTTCCCTTCAAATGTTTTAATTGTGGAAATATAGGTCACTTTTCATCTAAGTGTCCACACAAGAAAGAGGATCAAAATTCTGAAGGAGAAAAGAAGTACAAACCCAAGAGATTTGGTAAAAAGAAAAGTCTATGTGTAAATAATGATGACTCTTCAGAAGACACAGATAATGACTCTTCCTGTTAAGATAATATTAATGAATTTATGGTTATGTACAAAGAGGATTATGATAATCAAGTCACAAGAAGTGATGTTGACGATGAAGAAGATGGGGTTGACTTGGAAGGATAATTGATCAATACTCTAGAATAAATTGCTAGACTCATATATAAGAAGAAAAAGAAAAAACAATTGATGATACAGTTTGACAGAGACAATAAAGGAACTAATGAAGACTTTGCCCTGCTAAAAGTGGAATTATAAGAGGAAAATAAAATAGAGGACATTCTAAAACAAAAACTATCAAAAAATAAGGCAAGATGTGAAGCCTTGGAAGAAGAGGTAGTAAAAACCAGAAAAGAGATGGAGAAGTTTAAAACATTGTATCTCCGAAATCTTCCAATAATTAAAGCCATATTAGAACTTAACAACATTCTGAAAAAACAAAGATCTCCTTTGTTGAAGACTGGTTTAGGTTATGTAAATGGTTCAAGTAGCAAACAACTAGAAAGCAAAGAGTCAGTAAAGATGATCAAGTTCCAAGTTAGCAGACAATCAGACGATGAGAGTACTCTGTCACCAAAAGATAATAAAGACAAGATGATCCTTGATAAAAAAAAAAAAAGAGATCAGAAGATGGAGAAACAAATGTCAAGAAGAAGGCCATCCTTTAAGAACCAAAATTTTTTCTATGGCTACTAGTTTTACTGTTCTAATTTTGGTCATAAGATTGCAAATTGCCAAATTAAGTTTAGAGACATGCATATGGGGAGGTCAAGAAATAAACAATCCTTACAACATAGAACTAAGAAACCAATGAATAGACAACATATCACCAATAACTTTGACCTACTAAACAATGGGCTCGAATGTTATAACTGTCATAACTTCGGCCACAAAGCTATAAACTGCCATCTGAATAAGTACAAGGTAGATCCAAGGATAAATCCTTTAGCTAGAAATGCCAACACATGGAAAAATAAATATAGTGAAAAATGTGGTCTAGTACTTTCAGCTCAAAAACAAAAAGACCCCTGGTATATAGACAGTGGATGTTCCAAGCACATGACGAGAGACAAGGATAATTTTATGTCTATAAATAAAAGAAAAATAGGAAATGTAACCTTTGGAAATGATGAACCATGTAAAATCAAGGGTAAAGGGATGGTGAGTTTGAGTAATGGTAAAGGAAAATCCCAAGTTGTTCTTCTTGTTGATGGGATGAAACATAATTTTCTCAGTGTAATTCAAGTGTGTTCCAAAGGATGTGAAGCGGCGTTCACTTCCAAAGATTGTAAGATAAAATCTGTAAATTCAGGACAAATGGTGGCTAAAGGCATAAGGAGAGATAATAATGTATATGTGCTAAAAGAAGATAGAGAAGAGTGTCATATAAGAAAACGTGATGAGATTTGGTTATGGCATACGAGACTTGGACATCTAAACTTTGACCACTTAATCAACCTCAAAAGTCTTGAGGAAGTAAAAGATATTCCAAGAATATCAAAGCCACAAGATTCTGTGTGTAAACCCTGCCAAGTAGGAAAGCTAACCAGGACACAGTTTAAATCCAAGAACTCTACTTCAACATAGAAACCGCTCCAATTAGTTCATATGGGTCTATGTGGACCATCAAGACATGAAGGCATAGGGAATAGAAACTACTTCATGTTGATAATTGATGATTACTTCAGACTCACTTGGGTTTCTTTTCTCAAAGAAAAAGATGAAGCATTTGAGAAATTTAAAATATCTAAGGCTTTAACTGAGAATCAAACATACAATGTATTAAAGGTTGTAATATCATATATAGGAGGAGAAATTATGGCAAGTGATTTCAAGGAATTCTATGATAAACATGGGATCAAAAGAGAATACACAATCCCAGGAACTCCACAACAAAATGGATTAGTTGAGAGGCAAAACAGAACAATTCATCAAATGTCTAGGTCAATGATGAATGAGAAGAACATTAGTAAAACCTATTGGGTAGAATAAATACACACAACAATCCATGTTCTTAACAAAGCTTATCTCAGACCACACAATGACAAGACACCTTATGAGTTGTGGAATGGAAGACTTGCTACAATCAAACACTTCAAAGTCTTTGGGAGTAAGTACTACATAAAGAATAATAATGAAAACCTTGGAAAGTATGATGATAGGGTTGATGAAGGCATCTTCTTAGGGTATGCTACAAATAGTAAAAGATACAGATGCTATAATAAGAGGCTGCATAAATTGGTTGATTGTATTGACATAAAAGTTGATGAAGGAGTCTTGGTAAGAGAGGAGAGCAATAGTGAATAAAAAACAGAGGGTATAGTTGAAGTTGAAGCTAAACAGGTCCAAGAGAATCAGAATAAGAAGACTCTGAGTCAGGTGAAGATGTATATACTCAGTCGGACTCAAATCAACATACAACATCAAATCCTTCCTCCAGGATTACTCAAAATAATCATCCTGCAAGTCAGATAATTGGTGAGAAAGACAAAGGTATACAAACTAGGATAAGGATAATAGAAAACACCAAACAATCATATATAGGATTCGTATCCATGGTGGAACCCAAGAACTTCAATGAAGCTAGTGAAGATGAAAATTGGTTAAAATCAATGAATGAGGAACTGGATCAGATTGAGAAGAAAAATACTTGGGAGCTTGTTCCTAGACCTGCAGATAAGAATGTAATTGGCTCCAAATGGGTGTTTAAGAATAAAATAAATGAACAAGGACAAATTGTTAAGAATAAATCTAGATTGATCTATAAGGGGTATCCACAAGTTGAAGGACAATATTTTGATGAAACTTTTTCACTAGTGGCAAGATTGGAAGCCATCAGAATGGTTCTAGCCTATGCATGTCATAAGAAATTTAAAGTATATCAGATGGATGTTAAGTCGGATTTTCTTAATGGAGACCTCGAAGAAGTATACATGGAGCAACCTAAAGGATTCTCACTGATAGATCATTCTAACTATGTCTATAAAATGAAAAAGGAATTATATGGATTGAAATAGGCACCACGAGGCTGGTATCATAGACTCGACTAATTTCTACAGGAGAAAGGGTTCAAAAAGGGTACTGTTGAAAGTACTCTATATATAAAATTTGAAGGTGTTGATTTATTAGTTGTTGTGGTGGTTTATGTAGATGACATTATCTTTGGATGCACTAATGAACATTCAATTCAATGGTTTGCTAATTCAATGCAGACTGAGTTTGAGATGTCTCTGATAGGAGAACTATCATATTTTCTTGGTTTACGAATCAATCAGAGTTCTTCAAGGATATTTATCTCTCAAGAACAGTATTTGAAAGAGATGTTAAAGAGGTTTCAGATGGAATATTACTCTCCTATCAGTACACCTATGGTGGTCGGGTGCAAGATCAGTAAAGATGATATTTCACCTGATGTTGATCAAAGAACATATCGATCAATGATAGACAGTCTTCTATACATCACAATATCCCATCCTGATATAATGTAAGCTGTTGGAATGGTAGGTCATTATCAGGATGCCCCTAAACAAAGTCATTTAGCAGCTTTCAAGAGGATATTCAAATATTTGAAGGGTACAATGACTTATGGTCTTTGGTATCCTATAAATCAGAACTTACAATTAACTTCATATTCAGATGTTGATTGGGAAAACTATTTGGATGAGAGAAAGAGCACCAGTGGAGGTGAATTCTTCTTAGGTGATTCATTAGTAGCATGGCTCAGTAAAAGGAAGGGATCTATCTCATTATCAACTATAGAGACATAGTACATTCCTGCTACTACTTGCTGCACTCATATTTTATGGATGTTACAAACTCTTGCAGATTTGAAGGTAAATTATACTGATCCAATTTCACTTCACTATGATAATACCAGTGCCATCAGTGTCTTGAAGAATCCTGTTATCCATTCAAAGATGAAACATATCCCAATAAAGTATGATTTTCTCAAATAGAAGGTTACAAATAGAGTTGTTCAGCTGAATTATATTCCTTCCATAGAACAAATTGCAGACTTCTTTACTAAACCCTTAGCCAAGACACCCTTTGAATATCTTCATTAGATGTTGGGTGTCATCCCTACTCTCACCTAAGCGATTCCATCCTGATAGGGGAGTATGTGTTGGTTGAATATATGATACCTCCAAAAAGTCCTGCAACAGCTAAGCGGGAACATGTTTTCTTTGACATTGATGTCAAAAGGGGAGAAAAGAATGGTCTAGATGCTACAATTGGAGGTCCAAGAAGTCTAGCGCAGCCTTTGAGGGTTGTCCTCAATGCCAAAAGGGGAGATTGTTGGTAGATTTGGAAGGCAAGAGTGTTCTTGTCATTGATGGAAAGAAAATAAGGTGGAGCAGAAGGAAGAAAATGGAGATGAAAGATTAGGAGAGTTAACAAATGAAGATCAAAATATCAGAGGATATGGCACGATAAAACTTAGATCCAATTGAGACCATTGGATCTGCAAGCTAGATCAATAGCAGGGATGCATTGCAAGGAGCGAAATATGAATTAAAATACTCACTAGTTACGATCCCACAATCCATCTAGATCGTTATATCTCATAGCTTCGAATATCTATGACTGTGGTTGATCCAACAAATAATGCGTTTAAGTCATATTAATTCGTGACCGTTGGATGCCCAATCGCCAGATCAATGATAGGGATAAATTGTGGAGATCGAAAGGAGAATTAAACATCACTCTAGTTCCAATACCGCAATCAATTAGGACCATACAATATTATAGATTCGAAGATCGATGATTGTGGTTGACTCTCCAATAGCGCACATCTTCCCAATGCAAAGTTTGGGTGACAAGTTAAAACACTCATGGATTATGGTTCTGCAATCATTCTTGATCGTGGATCTGCTTCAAGAATATTAACAATCATCATATCACTATCAAGTGGAAGGACAGGATAAGCTATCAAATTCGCATCATAGAAATATTGAGTCGTCTATCTAAGTTCATGATGGATGAACAACATTCACTTTAGGTCTAAAGAAGCGAGGAGGTTACACTCTGGAGAGCTTGAGATTTGAGAATTCGATTATGCAAATTCCCGTCATCCATCAGATCACTTTCAAGTGGAAGAACAGGATAAGATAGCAGAGACGCAAAGCTGACAGATCAATCCATCTATCTAAGATCCTGATCGACGAACAACATTTAGTTCGGGTTTAAATTTGCGAGGAGGTTACGCTCCAGAAGGTTTGAGATGTGAAATACCCCAAACCCAAAAATTTGAAATGAATGAGGACCATTAGATTTGGAGGAAAAATGAGGACCATTGGATAAAGGTTTTTGGTCATGTAGTATACCACGTCAACAAAAGGGAATAGTGGTAGACCACGTCAGAATTCCACATCAGTAGTCTGCGTCAGCAAGGACACCTGGCACAGTCAGAAAACGTGAAGTTTCAAGTTGAAATCGACATTTCAGGTACGTGAAAATCATGAATCTGAGTGACATGTGGCAACTGATTGGCTTGTGACACATCATCGAGTGACGCAAGAGTTACATCACTCTGAGAGTTTTTCTTCGGGAGTTTTACCACCAGTACTCTCCCAAAGACTTGAAGTCCCGAATGTCGAAGACCCAAAGTGGAAACAAGACGTCTAATATGAAGATCACTTCGGGAGAAGTCTCATCCGTCGATCTACTACAGTGGAAGGATAGTGTAAGTGAAAATGTTAACCATCAACAAGCGGTATCCACCGTATTGTGACTGACTCAGTAGGTGATCAATATGGAGGAAAGAATGGGTTGATATTTGAAATCTACGAAGTCTAGAGACCTGAGGAGACATCTGTTAATCCGAGAGGGACATGTGTCATAGGATTGTTATCTTTGGAATATTGACATACAGAGGACCCGAAGGAGATCTTGATCGTCGATTTGATGTTGGGTGAACTATCAATCATTGATAAAAATATAGTGGAAGGATAGCGTAAGCATAATAGACAAAGTCACGAAGTAAACAGTGGCCATACATCTCATTTATTGATTAAGTCCTGGCCGTTGGATTAAGAAATGAAGGATGATTGTAAGGATGAATGATAAACCATTGATTTGGTTCTAAGATCTAATGTGAATCGTCCAATATGTTTGGATATTCTAATTCAAAAGTTTCGAAAGGTTTGAATCCCAAAAGTTCTGAAGGGAAAAGTGTCGAAGTTACGATAATCGTCCATTTCAGGAGAATGAATCGTGACCGTTGAGTTGATAAGTGCTCAATAATCCTAAGCATATGGTCACCGCCAGTGATCACATGAAGGAAGGGGCTTAGGAGCTGAAGACGCCATAATTGACTGGATGTAACTGACAGAGAAGATGAAGAGTTTCGACTGCCAGAGAAAATAAGGAATCTCAACATAACGCTCATTGATGATGAAAACACATGGATGAACTACCATAGAACATGAAGAGTTTCCATGATGATCAGGAAGATTACTCGATGTGAGGAAACTATGCAGGACAAAGAAGTTAGGTGAGTCCATGAGTGAGCTACACAGAGTAGTGAGGAAGAAATGAAGTGAACTATCTGTAGGGAAGAAAAATGATGTAGTGAAGATAATGCAGAGGAATATCTCATAGAGGGGAGATGGCGCACAGAGAATAAAAATAGAGAAGAACAAAAAGTGAAGACTATGCGAGAAGAGGAAGATTGATGCAGGCAGAGCAGAGAAATGCAGTAGAACAATGATGATACTGGTAAGCCATAGATAAATGTTGTATCACTATGATAAATTCAAGAAAAGAAAAGATTTATATTTCAAGGTGGTAGGGAGGTTCTAGAGAGGACTGTTGTCCTCAAAATTTCAAGTAGGTGCTTGAACACAGGGAATTGTAGCTTCCATCTGGTTGCAGCCAGGAAAATGAGGGTGATAGGGTGGTGCAAGGGAGAACTATTGTTCCTTTTTTTTTAGAGGTTGGTAACTATGTAACTAGAAGTTGGTGCTTCCATCCAGTTGGTGCTGAAATACACAGGGAGTTGGTGCTTCCTTCTAGTGGGTGCTAGAGAAACTAGGGAGTTGGTGCTTCCTTCTAGTGGGTGCTAGATAAATCAGAGAGTTGGTTCTCTCAACAAGTTGCTTCTTGTTAAACAGATTTTGTAGCCTCAAGAGGAGTTGGAGCTCATAAGAATGATAATGTACAGAAAATAAAGATTACATATCATATCAAGAAGAAGAGGTTTTCCCCTTTATGGGTTTTCTTAGGAAATGTCCATCTCTGTATATTTCATGTGTGTGATTGATGTTGAATACTCTATTTCTTACCTCCCTGCATTATTGTGATTATCATTGAGTGTTTTGTAAAGAGTTTAAAATAGGCATAATTGTTTAAGCACAGTAACAACTGATTCGCCACCCCCCCCCCCCTCTTNAACATCTAGATCACAACAACATACACTATAATAACCCACAAATATCAAGGCATTTAAATATTGAAAGAAATTTCAATAACTGCAAAATGAAAAAGATTGCATAAGAATTAGTCTAAAACAAAAAAAAAAAAATCATTCTTATAGTCCATACAAACAACAAATATATTCACTTGAAGTAATTCAAACCTTCGATAATTTTATACGCAAAATTCCTTCTATAAGACATTGGCCCTGAGGGATTCTCAATATTCATTAACGCTGTATAAGTTCTCGAAAATGTTATTGGGTCTACACAATGCTTGAGAAGCCAAAAAAAATTCCTTCTCAAAGGAACCTCTAGTCTATTTTATAGAAACAAGTAGTAACTCCTAGTTTTCTTTTTTCCTTCTTCTTGAAGAGGTAGTTACAAAACTGTTCACCTTCCCTTTTCTCATGACAAGTGGAAGAAAGGACAAAATTTTAGGTATTTAAGAAAAGGACAAAAGAAAAATAATTGTTTGTCCTTTTCCTATTAACGTTTTCTTTGGAGATAATTTGTCCAAGCCTCCAATTGATTATACAATGACTCAATTCTCTTGTAGAATATATGTTCCATTGTTTCTTTAATCATGGTGATGATATCATCAAATTTTCTCATAACCTTCTCCTACTTTGTCATGAAATCATGTATCATAGTGTGAAGATTTAGCGAATGTAATACATGATGGTCAATGATATCGGTAGAGACAAAGGTTGTCATTTATACTATATGTTTCCTTTGACTCATGCTATCTTGGATTGCATTTACCAATTCCTTTGTGACCATATTATTCCCTAGTTCATCTAATATTCAAAGATGCCCATTCATTATCATCTCTTGGACAAATTTTTGAGTCCTTGAACATATCCCCATTTCCTTGGTTACTTATTTGTCTTCATGTTACCCTACCTACTGAAGATTTTGAGGGCCTATATAGCTTCGGAGGTGCATAATGGTTCTCTACTATCCAAGTATCAATGTCAATTATACCTTCACGTATAGTGTTGCATTGTGTCAACTACATTTGTATCTAGTTGTTTTGGCCAATAACTATTATAGCCACATTTTGGAAGAAATGTAGATTGGAATACATGTCAATGATGGAACATTCCAAATCATTCCTCACTTTTTATGCACTATTTTTAAAGTTGATAAGACTACCTTCATCAATAATTACTTGTTGAAGCCTCTCTTCTATCTCTTTGAACCTCATTTATTTTTCTTTGTTCTGTTGGCACATCGTCTATATATTGTACATGGTTGTATCCAAAAATGAAAATCCTTCCCTAGATGTTTCCATAGGGTCTTAAGTAACATCTCCTGTGATAGGGACCTAAGTAACCACTGAAAAAGGGGATCCTTTTGTTGATGGAACCTTTTTCACTCTTTCTTGCATGATTCAACCAGTTTTATTATAGTATGTGAAACTGTATAATTCCAATATTTTGGCTAACCGAAAAGGTTCCCATGGCCCGAGACCTAAACTACTGCTCGTTTCTTCTGCTCATGTATCTGCAGTGGACGTTCCAGGGATATCCAATTCCATCGGGTGCATGTCATCTTCTCTATCATCTACATTCTTCTTTTGTCTTTCTTCTTCAACAACTTTATCCATTGCTTATTTCTCTGCTAGTTATTCTTCCATTCTTGCTACTTCAACTAGCTCCTTTTTCTTTTCTGCAACACCTTTCACTTCAACTTCATGCTTTTCCTTATCTTCACCTTTATCTTTGACTTCATTTTTTTCCCTGAATTTTGCTTTGTTGGCTTCTATTTTATTTTTCTTTTTGGAGTCATTTCTCCTTTTTAGTACCTTCTCTTTATCTCTTCTCTTTTTATCTATTGGTGCCTATTCATCCTCTTCTGAAGAACCTGAATCAATTCATACTGATATTGGGGAAGATCTCCCAGCCTCATCTCGCTCTTCATTTTTTCTGGTTGCTTCCCTTGCAACTTATTCTTATGTGATTCTTCCTTTAGGATGGCCCGACCTACTGAATATAACTTCCTCATAAGTTATGAAATTTTGATGCACCTCTTCTTCTTCCGATAACTTATTGGTGTACTCATATGGGAGTCTCATGCGATGGAAGTCTCTTTGATGATGTTCTTTGGGTCGTGCCTCCTGAATATTTCATCTCCAAAGTGGTAGGAAAGAAGGACGTATGCTTCTGTCTAAGATTGTTTGGTGTTTTCAATGAAATAGTTTCCAATGTAAAGAGGTAGTGGAGGCAAAATTGCTTTCTTTGATGTGTAAAAAATTCCTCCTGCCCCATTTATGATAGTTTGATATGCCACTTCCTGGATTACAAGTTTATCAGGAATGAACTGAGGGAGTAGATGGGGTGGTTTCATTGCACCAAATATCCTTATATAGGTACCATGATCCATTAAATAATAGTCCCCAATCCTTCTTATGAATGCTATGTATTTGTCCTTCATACAAGGTGGGGAGCTGCAAAAAATAAATTCATACAATGGGGTTAGGAAATGATCACATATTCTTTGATATTTTATTTGTTATTTGTGCTCCCAAATCACCTTGCAATAGATGTGTATAGCAATGTTAGAGGGAAACCAAATCCATCCAATGTTTGGATACTTGTGTGTAATACATATTATGTCTAGAATATATGAATACATATGGAAATTGGGGAAGCTTCTTAGTTGTGCTTGTGTAATTGAAAAAATGGCATATTTGATATTTTCAAACAAAATGTCTACCTAGTTGAATGAGACCACCACATATGCACAGAAATAAAATAGGGTCATGTATGATAAGGGAAAATGAGTTGCATCTGTTTCCCCGTACAAATTGAACAGCATGGCTACCATATATTGGTTGGGTCTCCTTAAATTGGTTGTTGTGTATCGACTCTTGGGCCAATATTTAAACCGCTTGTATGCTTTATACCATGTGGTGAATAAATCTTTCAGTGTAAGCTCCAATTCACTAAGGATTTGACCATATAGTCTTTTGTTTCCAACTTCAATATGGTAACTCTTATCTAAATCATCACGCATGAATGAAGCTATCAATTATTTTCTTGCATTAAAGACATACCAACTATCTATGTCTGCATTTTTCAAAATACAAGAAATGACGTCTGCATAAGGGAAAATTGTTGGATGTGCTTCCACTATGAAAATTACCGATTTTATGATATTCCTAAACACCTGGAGATCACCTGGTTCCTCCACCTCCAAAAGGAAGTTTTATTTCTTAAACATATAATATACTTCTCCCCATTTTAAGGATTCTCCATCTTTGTCTTGGAGTCTCGTCGTATCATCATATATGGTTTCGACACTTTCTATCTCTACTATCTATTGGTAGATGCTAGATGGCTCAGCCCTTGTTGCTTTCATCATTTTATTCATTCATGGTGATGTGCCTAAATATGCATACATGATCAATTTAGAGCATGTTATTTGGAAATAGTTAAATGATCGGACAATTTTAAGAATTAATGAAAAAATGTCAAGGTAAAATTATCCTTGCAAATATTAGGTTAACAATAGACAATGTTCAATGATATTTTGGGGTTAAAATCTTGGGAATCATCCTGGAAAGATGAAATAAAATCATAAGAAAACAACTTCCTTAAGGAATATCATAAGAGTTAGTGACAACTCCTCTGATTGTATTAGACAAGTTATTAACAACTCCTCTGAGCATATCAGAGGAGTTGTTAGTAACTCCTCTGATATGTATTCGGAAGGGTTATTCATCGTATTAAGGATTTCAGAGAAATTACCAGGAAATCCTCTAATCATATCAAAGGATTTAAAATAAAATCCTCTAATATGATCATAGGAGTTGTTTCCATTTATTCTAAAACAACGTGGAAGAGTTAATGTCAACTCATCCAAGCACATTAGATAAGTTAGTAGTAACTTATTCGATATGATCATAGAGTTACTATGAAGGTTTCTAGATTAGGATTTTCCATTAAAAAGGGAGTGATCAGGAGAACTACGACTATCTTAGAAGAGTAAGAGGGAATATTAGGGAAATTTTATTTCAAATACTTCATGCCTTGGACGAGATTGGGGCTTGCAATGGCTAAGTGAGAGGATAAGGATAAGTTCGTCACAGTAGAGGGAGGGGGAAATAAAAAAAAAATTGTATTCTGTAGCCAGAAATAAATTCATAACAAATATAAGTCTCGTGGAAAAAGGAAAAGGCATGGTTAGAGTGAAGAGACAAAGAGACATAAAGAGAGGAATATGATCTATGGAAAAGGGGAAAGAATAACTAAAACAAAGACCTAATCCTAGCTTAAATAAAATGGAGAGAGTGAGGTAACCTTACCCGACCTAAGCTTCCATGTGTTGGATATGGATAGGAGAGTTTCAAACATCGTTCAAGTCGACACTTTTATCCTTTGATTTTACTTGTTTGATTGAAAATGGTCGAATAATAATAAACCCAGACCCCATTCCATTTTATATAGCCTAATAGTTAGTTATGACATTTAATGGGGTGGATGGGGTAGGTTAATTTGGAAGAGTTAAGAACAAGTTGGTCGATCAATTCATAAGAGTTAAAGGTATCTCCTTTGAACATATCATAGTAGTTAGAAGTAACTCCTATGATATGATCGGTGGAGTTCTCCTAAACTCTCTCGATAGCGTTATGTATCACAATGAAAGAAAGAAAACCTCTGAACTTGTTCAGAGGAGTTTGAAGGAACTACTCTGAACTATTTAGAGGAGTTTGAAGTAACTTCTTTGAACTACTCAGAGGAGTTGAAAGTAGCTTTGTTGATTAAAATTTATATTGCAAAATTAAGTACTTATTCGTTTTCCAAGTGAAACATGAATTACCATAAGAGTATTTATATGAAGAAGGGGCTTATGAGGCTTTGTATTAGGCTCAAAAAATAAGGAGGATCAATGTTTTAGGGAAATAACAGAGTCAAAAGAAAAATGGAGGGTTGTAGTGCATGTCACAACAAATGGTGACACATTGGGTGAATCCTTAGATCTTTGAAGATGATGTCCATGAATAAATTTGGTAGGAAGGGTGATTGATGTAAACACTTTATGGGCTTGCAAAACCTCCCAATCTAGGATCAAAATACACAGGATCCAGATTGGTTCTTGGGATCCCATCGACCCCTACACTTAAATTACCCACATGCTTCACAAATACATAGGCACAAAATTTAAATTCATGAGGGTTCCTTTGGTCCAAGAAACCCATGCATGCGACCATGACTTGTGACCAAGTGCTTTCTGAAAGGGCTATTTCATGCTCCAGGACTCCAGGCTTCTGGAGTTTCCCCGCTCCAAAAACAATCAACACACTTTACCTGAACTACTGAACCGTTGAACTCATGAAGAGTCCAAGGACCAAAAGTTCATGCTCCTTCACTAGATCAACCGTCCAGATTTTCTCTGGGACTTCACAGCTTCGGGGTATTATTCACCCTGTGCAACAATGACAAAACTTCCGCGTAGTGTCAAATCAATGAATCACTCGACGATCCAACAATTTGCGCTGACCCAAAAATCTATGGTGGAGATTTTCTCTGGGACTTCAAAGCTTTGGGGCTTTGGGACTACCTTGTAACAAACAACCTAGAAATTTTTGGAGCAGTGAAGTCTAAGGGACTTAACACTTAATGACTTTGCTTCTTTTCCCGATCGAACAATTGTGAGGCATTTTGACTCCTCCCGGACATATCTCATCCATTCAACCTTAAACAAAGGGATTTATCCTCTTGGAGACTTACACTCACTATCCCTACTTGCTCTTCATCACTTGAATGAATGGAACTATGGAACACACATTGTGCTTGTTTCCTGAGCTTGGGACTTGGAAAAGTCACATGCACGCTCCTTGTGTTATCTCTCTTGATATTTATCAAAACTTAATGAAGTGTTGGATTTGTGCACTCTTTTCACTCTACCTCCCCTTCGATATTTTACACTTATTTGAGTGTAGGAACACTCCTTGGGATTTCTCTATGCAAACTTGTACTCTCTCCTGATTTTCTGAACCTGTAGATGGTTCAGCCTCTACACTCCTTGTATTGTCACTATGCACTCCTTGCACTGTGATTCTTAGAAGAGACAAAATTGAAAATTACAACAACATTTAGAACTCATTCAACCAAAAATTTAGACACATACAAAAAAACAAAGATAATAACACAACATTTATCCAATACATAGAGATAAACAAATTCAGAGTCTCAGAGATTTGAATGTAATTCTCCTCTATTTTACATTTCTTCAATAATAACTTACAAAATTTTCAATTCTCTTCAACAACCTCTTCGGGGCATAGATTACATTGATGTATACATGAATGGGCTTCTTGAGCCTTCCCTCCAGAATACTCTAGTGATTTTGTATCACAATTAAAATTTTCCTACCACTAAATTGATTATAATAAATGAATAATTACAATTTATATATGAGTTGACGCTCAAAATATTTACAATCCTATAGTCATTAAAGACAATTACACTTTCTAGGAGCATACACAATGGCTCTATCTTGAATACCTCACGGGGATATTTAATTAAAATAACCTCAAAATTAAATTGACATGCCCTCCTTAGGATCCAAAACAATTTAAAGTGTGTTGCATTGTATGCTCAGTCATCTTCCACCAAGATTCATTAATGATGACAATGATACTCCTGCATCATACTCCCCTGGGTAAAATATCCATGGGCTCATGTCCATGAGATCCTTTACATCCTTTCCATGCTTCTATATTTCTGCTTTCGTTTTCCAACTGCCATCTTCTGTTGGATGATTCTTCCATTTAATGAGATATTCATAATAAACCTTTCTCGTGTTTCTCTTAGAAATTCTCTGATCTAAAATATTTCCTACCTGAGGCTTATCTTCTATGGGCATCTGTTTTATCCACAAAATCTCCTCTTGATAATTTGTTTCTCCCGTTTCATACATTTTGTAAGGATATAAGTCAGCTATGTTAAATATTAGTGAAATTCCAATGTCCTCTAGTAGCTCAATCTCATAATCATTTGCAACAAATTTTCTGACAATTTTACAGGGTCCTATCTTCTTTAGCTTTAGTTTATTATATTTCCCTCTTGGAAATATTTCCTTCCTTAGGTGTGATAGAACTTGGTCTCCAAATTCAAAATTCACCTATCTTCTTCTTTGATCTATTCTATTCTTGTATTTCTGGTTGCTATCATGTATTTGTCCTTTGATTTGTTCATGCAATTTCTGCATTTCTAGGGTGGAATCCTTTGCTCCTGCACTCTTAAATTTAGCTTGTCTCAAATCTCTCAATTTCGAAATTCCTCTAGGATGCAATCCATACACTATATGGATTGGGGTCTTACTAGTACTCCTATTTGGTGAGTCATTATATTCAAATTCCTTTTGAGGAAGAATTTGATCCCACTAACTGTTATGTTCAATTAGCAAACTTCTTAGAAGATTCCCTAATTTCTTATTCATCACCTTGATCTGTCCATCTATTTGAGGGTGATATGTTGAACTAAAAGACAAATTTATCCCCATATTCTTCCACAAATTCCTCCAAATGTTTCCCACAAATTTGGTGTCTCTTTCTAAGACTATACTCTTAGGTAATCCATGCAATCTCACAATCTCTTTGACAAACATATTTTCTATGTGAGTATCACCACTTGTGTTATGAAATGGTATGAAATGTGCCATCTTTAAAAGCTTGTCAACTACCACAAATATTGAATCATTTCCTCTCTTGGTTCTTGGCAATCCCAGAACAAAATCCACACTTATAACATCCCATGGCCTGTTTGTAATAGGAAATGGTTGATATAATCCTATGTTCTACTGCTTCTCTTTAGAATACTGGAAAATTCTACATTTGTCCACAAATTTATTCACATAATACCTCATGCCTGGGAAATAGTATGAAGAACTTAACTGTGAAAATGTTTTATCATGGATAAAATTTCCAGCCAATCCTTCTCTATGTTTTTCCTTCAACAAATTGTCCCTCATTGAGAATTTAGGAATACACAACTGACTTCCTTTGAAAATCAATCCCTCTTAGATTATGTACTCCATCCATTGGCTTATATTCCTTAACAAAGGATTTTCACAAGATTCATAGGCTTCCTTGAAATTTGGGTCTTCCTGTTAAATATCCTTGAGGTGTTCAAACCCCAAAGTCCCCACATGGAATTCCTTCAAGATTAAACATCTCATGCTCAAATAATCAACAACTCTGTTGGCACTACCATTAATATCATTAGTAAAAAAAGTAAAATTTTGCACGAATTCTACCCATTTGGCATGTCTCTGGTTCAACTTCTCTTGTCTGGTTATGAACTACAAATCATGATTGTCAGTATATAAAATAAACTCTTTTGGTATAAGATAATGTGTCCACTTTTTTCAAATCTTGAATTATAGCATAGAATTATTTTTCATATGTTGAATACTTATTCTTAGCATCATTCACATTCTCACTAAAACAAGAAATAATCTTATCAACCTGACTTAAAATTGCACCGATGGCCACTCCACTTTCATCAAATTTGACTTGGAAAGTCCTCTTAAAGTCTGGTAGAATTAAGATGGGTTGTTCTATTATATTTTCCTTTAACATTCTAAATTCTTTCTCAGATTATTTTTTCCAGTGAAAGGATCCATGCTCTTTCTTTATAGTATCCAGTATGGGCGCACAAATACTTTTGAAATTCATGATGAGTTTTCTGTAAGATCTTGTTAATCCATGAAAACTTCTTACCTCAAACACTCTTCATGAAGAAGGCCACTCTTTTATATCTCTCACCTTCTCTAAATCCATCTTCAATTAATTTGAAGAGATTACAAATCCCAGATACACAAGTTTTATCTTCATGAAAGAACACTTATTCAAATTCACTAACATATTTTCTTGTTGCAATCTCCTCAATACCATCCTCAAGTGTCTTAAATGTCCCTCTTCAATCTTATTGTAAAATAGGATATCATCTAAATAGACAATTAAAAATTTCCCAATAAAATATTTGAGCACTTCATTCATTAATCTCATGAATGTACTTGGAACATTTTGTAGACCAAATGGCATAACAAGGCACTCATAAAACCCTTCATTTGTTTTGAGTATTGTCTTCCATTCATCCCCCTCTCTCATCCTTATTTGATGATAACCACTTTTCAAGTCTATTTTGGAAAAATAATTATCTCTACTCAAGAAATCCATTAAATCATCCATTATGGGTAAAGGAAATCTATACATGATGGTTATCTTGTGGATAGCTCTAGAATCTATGCACATTATCTAACCTCCATCCTTATTTGGACTCAAGACAATTGGTACTGCACACGGGCTCAAAATTTCTCTGATCAACCATTTATCCAACAACTCTCGGACCTTCTCCTTGACCTCTTCATTTTCCTAAGGGGTCAATATATATGCTTCTTTGTTCGACAAAATTGCTCCTAGAATAAGGTCAATATGGTAACTAATACTCCTGATGGGTGGTAAAGTATGAGGCAATTCATCCACCACAATGTCAAAAAACTCATCTAACAATTCCTGAACTTTCACAAGAAAATAATTCATAGAATTATTTGTAGGGATAAATATCGACTTGCCTATAAAAACAAACTACATTTCTTGATCTTTCTTAACTTCTTTCAATAAATCCTTCCCACTCATGAGAAATTTACTCAGACTAACCTTCTCTTTGACTCCCTTATCCTCCAATGGTAACAACATATGCTTACACACATTATTCTCATGGGTATAAGTATTATTCCTCCCATCATGTAAGATATTTCTATAATATTTCCAAGGCATCCCCATAGAACATGACAAAAATCCATAGGTATGACATCACATAAAACTTCATCCTTCTAACTACCAATTTTTAAATCAACTTTACATTGTATACTTACCATGATTCAGTGTCCTTTTTGTAACCACAACACCCTGTATGGACTTGGATGTGTTGTCGTATCCAACTTTAAATTTTCCACCATATTTGTGGACACCAAATTATCAATTCTCCCACTATCTATGATCACCTTGCATACTTTTTCCTTGGTCTTGTAAGCAATTATGAATAAAATATTTCTTTGGGCTAGTTCTCACACCTCTTTTTCTGACTTCACAAGAGATTTCCTCATCATGAGAGATCTTCCCTCCTCAACTTATTATGATTTTATGTTTGTCTCCACATTCCTCCATTGTGCCTAAAAAATGTGAGCTTCTCTAACCCCTTCATTCTTATTTTCAGGGCATTCCCAAGACATGTGCCATGTTTTCCTGCAAGCGTAACAATTGATTTCTCCTCCTCTTTGATTTCCTTTGCCTCTTGGAAAATGTCTCCTTACTATAGAGTCTCCTCTATTTGTTTGACTATTATATCCTCCATCTTCTTCCCTAGATTTCTGGAACGTTTCTTTGTTGGTTCCTTTTCCTCTGTTAGGATTCTTTCCCCTGTTATTCTGACTTTGCTTCCTCACCAATTTTTCTTCTTCCTTCAAGGATTCCTGATAAGCATCATATACGGTCCGCATTGTCATCATGATAATTTCGTCCTAGAATTCATACCTCAATCCATTTATATACATATCGAATTTATCTTTGTCATTTTCCTTGTGTCGTAATCTTTTATTCAACTTATAGAATTCTTCAGTATATTCTTTCACTCGAAAACCCTTATGTCTCAGATTTTATAACCTTCTGAACATATTCAATTGATAATCCCTAGGTATCAATTTATCCTTAATCTTAGTTACCATTCTTTCCCAACTTTTAATATCGGACTTACCTTTTCTCCTTTTGTCAGCCTGCAACTCATCTGACCATTAAGTTTCATGTCCACTCAACCTGGTCACAACATGATTTACTTTATTCTCATCATCAATCTCCTCATAGTCAAAATATTTGTCTAAAGTAATTACCTTGTAAATAAATTTTTATACATTTAAATTACCTTCGTATATTGGTACTTCCATCTTTCCTCTGGTTCCTAGATTGACAAAAACTCTCAGCAATGACTCCTTTGATGCTTCTCCTCATGCAACTTCTTATTCTTCTTTGTTTTCTCTTTAAGTGTTACTAACAATTCCAATGTCTAGTTCTATCCTTTGTTTTTTTTGTTTCCATGGCATCGAGCCTTGCTCGAAGTTGTATCATTTCCTCCAACACAGATGCATTGACTATAGGTCCCTCCCTATGTCTCATTGGCAGCATGAATGCCAAATGTTTCTTCTTACAGATCTTATTCCTATTGTAATACCACCTGATGAAAACGCCCTATGGGAATATGTGAAATCTCGATCTAGAATCAAATTACATAGGAGACAGAGTGACTCTTGGGATCCCACTGGCCCCTTCACTTAACTTACCCATAGGATTAAAAAATACACAGAAGAAAAAATTAAATTTGTGAGGGTTCCTTTGGTCCAGGAAAACTGTGCATGCGACCACGGCTTGTGACCAAGCATTTGGTGAAAGGGATATTCAATGCTATGGGACTCTGGACTCTGTTGTTTTCCCCAATCCAACAACAATCAACACACTTTCCCTGAATAACCGAACCGCCAAACTCACGAAGAGTCTAAGGAACAACAGTATACGCTCGTTCACTACATCAACGGTCTATATTTTCTTCGTGACTTCGGAGGTTCGAGGGATTCTTCACCTCTCGCAACAATGAAAAAACTTCCTTGGAGTGTCGAATTGATGGATCACTCGGGGATCAAACTAATAGCGGGGAAAATCCCCTGTTGGGCCCTTCATTTTTGGATAAAGAATTGCGCAAGTTTTGGCCTAGTACAAGTTGCTCAAGCTTCAGAAGAAGCTTGAAAACAGAGCAAGGAGAAACAACATAAATCATTTGTGAAAAGCGACAGCACAATGCCAACAAAGCAAAAGCAGTTGCAACATAACAAGAAAGCGTGCAAAACAAGGAATAAGACACAACTTATCTTATATATAGGGATGAATATGATTGTAAAAGGTTTTTTTTGTTGTTGAATTATGATTGTGTTCAGTTCAACCTTGTCCCTTACTGTTAGGTTGATGTCATAGTTATCGTATGCACCTGAGAGGTCAGAGTTTTGATTTTGTAATGTAATTTGTACAACATTTTGGGAGTTGGAGCTCTGCAACATGAGTCCAGATCCAGGAGTCTGTAACAGAGAGGTACTATGTATCTCTTAGTTTGTAAATGAAGAAAGATCTAAAGATAATATGAAGAAGGATCTAAATTTTCAAAATATGTTGTGTCTTTCTATGTTATACTTATGCATTGTAGTATTTCTTTATGGTTCATGAGTTCCACATGATGTCTTTTTGTTTAAATGATTTTCTGAAACATAAGTAGGTTCAGTTCTTGCACACATGAGTTTAGATCTATTCGGTAGTTATATGTTTTTTGCAATATCGGGATGAATCTCGAAGATTCTATGAATCCTCCTAAGTCTTTTCCTTTCCCTTCCCTATCTAATTGTCTCAGGATTGCTTCGGGTGAGACTTCCTCTCTTCCAAGGAGATGAAAATGCCAGTGCTCTAGACTACTCGGTACCTTTTGTTGGTAACCTGAGAAGGACCCTGGTCTGATCAAACTTGTGCCAACTAAATGGTTATGTTGTTAGGACCTGCATTAAAAGGGAACTTGTATAAAGGATGCTTCTATGAATTAACAAATCTAATATTGACCAATGGTGGGAAAGAAACTGTAATTCCCTCATATGGAAAGAAGCAGAGCTGAGGGGAAAATCTGTGGAAGATACTTGTGAGGCATTCTTTTACTCAGAAAGATCGAGTGACCAATATGAGATATTCTAGGTTAAGTTCCTAGAATAACTTTTCCACTGGCTAAATAGGCTCCAAGAAGCTCCATAGTTCGAAGAATGAGTCAAGAGGACCTATACTTGGGACACAAAAAATATTGCATCACGTCATCGATTGGATTGTCCAACCACACAAGCAATTGATTTCTAGTTCAATACCACGTTAGAAGGATACATTATCGAGTTTCCAACTAAGAACCACCAATATTTTTCAAGAGAAGAGGCGTATTTCAAGAAAGACGCAAGCGGAAGACCGTTGAGAGAAATCCCTGTGTGGATTAAATTTTTCTTGATGGAAGAGGGGATGATGACTATGTCTCTGACTGATATGGAAACATAAACACCCTCACTTGGGGTAGGGTGAGGTTGGGGTAGATTTATGGCCTGAGAGAGGGGAAGGGTTCTTTGAAAANAACAAGAAATGGACGCAAGAGATAAGCGAGCCTTGAAAAGAGCTGCCATAGTTGAGAAGTGGTGGAAGGGAAAGATCAAGAAAGAAGAAGGACATTCTGAGAAGTTGCGGAAAGAAGTCAGACCAAGAGAAGTAGAGGAAAGACAAATGGAAGAGTTGTGGAAGATGAGAAGACAGGAAAGACTGGCTAGTCAAAGATTAAGTGAGGGAGAATCACAGGGAGAAAAAAATACCCAGGAGGTTTGGCAAGAAGGAGAAGGTGTAGACGTAAGAGAGGAGGAAGCTAACATGAATATTTAAGAAGAAAGAGAAGATTCATCCCCGATGCTAGCAAATATCGAGAATACGACTGAAGAGACCACTCCAGTGGAAGAAAACAAGATCCCCCAGATCAAAGAAAACTTCCCCGAATCTAGTGGCGCCAACCCCGAATCGCCCATACCCCAAGTGTATTCTATACAAGTGGTAAGTTTGATACTACCTTCTCATGCTAGTTATGTTCTATTACAATTGGTTAGTCAGTCACAATCAATAAGTGTGAGTACAGGGAGGATATTGGGATCCCTTGGTAGATCACAAGCAGGACTGTTAGGTTTCATTTTGATAACAACACCAATATCAACAATGGTTGGTCAGGCGGGAGAATCGATTGCCCAATAACCAAAGTTCTGGGATAAGGGAGATGAATATGTTGAGGAACATTGGTTCTTGTGTGAAGAAATTTGGATATTCAGAGGGAATTCATATGCGAATAAGTTGCTTGAGTTCCATAATACATTGAGGGGCCGCACTCTCCAGTGGTATATGAAATTATTGACCCAGGAGTGCCAGGAATGAAAAGTCAAGCATTCACACTTGGCCAGGTATGGACTAGGCTCATATCAAAGTTTAAACTACCCCATTCAGAACAACAGGCTTTATATGAGTTGCACAAAATTCAACAAAGTGAAGGTGAATCAGCGTGGTAATACAACCAAAAGTTTAGAGATGCTATAGGGAGGTTATCACATCTAATCCATGAGGAACATCAAAGGGAATGGTGCATTCAGGGTTTCCACCTTTGACCCGGATTCCGCTAATGCAACAATAGATAGCCACTTTGACAGATGCCTTGGAGCAATCAATGAAGATTGAAGCCATCGAGGGATACCCTGGGATCCTGAGAGTGACCAGATCTCTAGAAAATTCAAATTTGGAGCAACTACAAGGGAAAATATCAACGCTTATGGAAAATATTCAAGAACTAACAATACCTAGACCAAGATGACTGCAGGAATAGTGCATCGGATTTTATATAGAAGGACATATGGTGAACGAATGTCCATGAATGAGGGGAATGGGACCTCCTCAGAATCCGATGGGACCCTAACCAGGACCCACGAGAGGAGTTTCAAAAATGTCTGCAAACTTACCATTCCATAACCCCACCCCATGTCATGATTTTCCAGGGAGCCAAGTAGCACTAGCAGTTGAGTATTGTGAGATTTGATGAATCCATGGGCATGGGCTGAGATAGTGCCCCATTATGCAGAAATATTCGAAAGTACCAAATACAATACACTGTGATTTTTGCGCATCTACCACACATACTAACAATCAATGTAGAGTGTTGGATGCACTTGGAGACAAGCTGGACCGAACAACCTTCAGGTTGAATGAAGTCCCTCAGGGACCGGAAAGAGGTTGAGGAGGTGGAGCCGAAGGAGACTTCAGAGGAGGAAGAATTGGGGGGAGAGGCACAAGAAGATTTTATAACTATGATGAGCAAGTCCATATTGCTAGAGAATATCCTCATCCAAAGAGGCCATGGTACTCTCACTACAAAACCAATGGGCATGCAACTAAAGACTGCCCAGAACTAATTTCAAAATGGGAAGATAGGGTATGTCAATGAGGAACTAACCTCATCAGTTGAGAAATTAAGAGAGTTAGTAAAGAAAAATTACCGAACCTCAATATCGTTACTCGAGGAGCAGAAAAGACAAGAGCTGATGTTGATACTCTACCTCAGATCCATAAAGAATCACCTAAATAAGACATGTATGACCCTCTAAAACAAAAGTTGTTCTTTAAATATGTCATAGACGTATTTCAGGATATCCCTAGCCCAGAGATGCAAGAGAAACCCCCACAGCCTATTGTTTACCCTAATATTGTGCAAGTCCCTGCTTCACCCCCTGTACCCAGAAACCATGCAGTCACACCAAGACAACCTGAGCAACCTCAAAATGTAGTCGACCTTTGGTTTCAATTATTCTCTGACATTCTCGGTAACAACTAATTAACAGATTAGTTGCACAAAGCACTATACCTAGTTTTAGGTAATGAAGAACCTATAGAAGTTGGAATAAGGACTAATCTACCTGGGAAGAGTACTCAGAGAGTGCATAGAAGAAAAGTATGAAATGGAAAAGAATTCATACTAGTAGCCTAGTTAGATGAAATCGAGATTAAGGATGTCATGCTGGATCTAAGATTCAATGTGAACATTCTACTTAAGAAGACTTGGGAAGCCTTAGGAAAACCTAGGCTGAGATATTCCCCAATTCATCTAAGAATGGACAACCAATATTGTATTTTCCCAATAGGAAGACTGGAGAGTGTCGAAATAGATGTTGCGGGCATGAAGACCATAGCTGACTTTGAAGTGATTCAAATCATGGCGGATAAGGAACCTTACCCTACACTACTTGGGATTTATTGGGCCTATGACAACTATGCAATAATTGAATTAAAAAAATACACCATGACCTTTGAGGCTAATGGAATCAAGGTATTTCAACACTTGGATCCATATGTGGGGCCCAGATAAACAGAGCCAAAAGACAATAATATGGACAGAGAAGACTAGGATCAGTTGTACACTGTAACTGTAGGAACAAGAGACGATTATATAAATCCTACTACTGATGTATTAGTAAGTTGGAGTATACAATCACTAGACAAATATTCAAAATTGGCATTTGACATTTGGCAGCAAGGCTCGTAAAAAAAATTCTCAAGGAGATGCGTAATTGTCAAAGAAACTAGTTAGAGAACACCCATTATATGATGGCACCTCAGGACTCGATAGTTTTCTTCTCATCATTAAAGAAAAGGTAGTAGAGGATCAAAGGCTCTTAGTACTAGATGTATCCCTCCAGGACACCCCTTCTAGATGGTGGGCCAATCATAAATCCTTACTCAGAAATTGGGACGATGTGAAGCAAGCTATCAAGTATAGGTTTTGGAAAAAGGAGAAACTGTAATCAGAGATGCTGATGGATTTCCAAGTTGCGCAACTTCTCAATGGAGAATCTAATCCTAGAGAACATATTGAACAGTGTGTGACATAGTGGCAAGTTACGGAAATACCCTCTCGCTTCTGGGTTCAGGTATTTCCCCAGTCACTAGGTCCAATCCTGAAAGCTTGGTTCATACATGAGGAAACTAGAAGAAATACCAACAACTGGAAAATGTGGGAAGCTCATTTTTGCAAGGACTTATCGTTTACAAGTAAGTACCCTAAGCTTGAAGTAGTCCTACAAAAGATTAAGAATTTTCTTTTGACAGATAATAGTAATAGGAAATCAAAACTAGTGGTATGTGCAAAACATAGCCGAGAAATTCACACTAACCTTGACCTACCCTCAACCAAGAAGCCTATAGAATTCTATAATATTAACAGGGATTCAAAAATCTGAGATGATTTAGAGGAATTGAGAAACCTATCCATTAAAGAGATAGAAGGGAACAAAGAAATCCATAACACCATACCCAGTTAGACTGATAGTTACTACAATCACCCATTAAAGTTGTGCAAAGTCAATATAGGGACCACAAAGAAACCTAAGATAGCTATGGTGGGAGACTACTAGCATGAGAAAAATAGTTAGGAAATACAAAGTTTGTTGTGGGAATATGAGGATTTGTTCCCAAAGACCTTTTCAGAGTTAAAGGGAATCAAAGGAGTTATGGGAGAAATGAAAATCGAATTGAAACTAGGATCCAAACCTATGAGGCATAGATCATACCACCTTAAACCTAGAGTAAAAGAGAAGGTTAAGAAGGAGGTATACAAGATGTTGGAAGTTGGACTTGTTTTTGAAGTGGAAGAAGAAGAATGGGTCAGCCCAATAGTCATTCAAGGAAAGAAAGGCACAGAGGATATCAGGGTCTGTGTAGACTATAGAAGGCTTAACTCTTCTTGTGTGCATGACCCTTTGCCAACATATTTTATTGATGAGGTGCTAGAAAAGGTTGTGGGGAAGGAAGCATACTCATTCACAGATGGATTTTTATGGTATCACCAGGTAAGGATTTCCAAGAAGACAAAAATAAGACCACATTCATAACATAATGAGGATCTTTCGCATATAATGTGAATCCATTTGGCTTAAAGAATTCCCCTGTAGTTTTCTCCAGGATTGTAATAGCATCTTTCAGAGAGTTTATTCACAATTTAATAGAAATTTATATGGACTATTGGATGATATGTAGTTTTCTCAAGGAACATGTACCACTATTACGTTTGATGTTTGACAGATGCAGAGAATTGCAGATATTATTGAATCTCAGAAAGTGTATCTTCTACATACCACATGGACATTTGTTGGGCCACATAGTATGCCGAGAGGGAGAATTGGTAGACCCAGCCAAAGTTGTGGTTGTTGTGAACATTCGACCACCTACGAGTGCTAAGAAGTTGTGCTCCACATTGGGACACACAGGGTACTATTGTAGGTTCATTAGAAGATATGAAAACACCACTGTGCCTATGGAAAATATGTTGAAAAAGGATGAAATGTTCCAATGGAACCCAAAATGCGATAAAGTGTTCGAGACCCTAAAGGATAATCTCAACACAACATCGATTCTGATATTCGCAAACTTGGAAAATCAATTTCATGTCTACGTAGATGCTTCAGGTATTTCCTTAGGAGCTATCTTAGTGCAACCTAGATATGGAGCCATAGATCATCCTATCTATTTTGTGAACAAGAAGTCATCACAAGATGAGCACAACTACACAATGATAGAAAGGAAGGTTTTAGCCATTATTTATGCTTTGCAGATGTTTAGACATTATTTTTTAGGTTTTCATTTCAATTTATTTACTGATCATTTTGCATTCAAATATCTAGTTAATAAACTTGTGTTGGAAGGGAGAATTTTTATATGGTTGCTACTATTTCAGGAATTCTCTTTTGAAGTAATTATTGAGCCTGGAAGATGCAATGTAGGACCTAATCACTTGTCTAGATTAGAGTCAGGGGAAAGTGGCAGAGCAATTGACGATCATCTCCTAGATGTAGATTTGTTCTGGATTAAGGCCATACCAAAGTATCTAGAGGGGATAGAAGTTTTATTAAGTACATGATCCTGCCCATAAACATATTCCACAACCCAAAAACTCCATATGGTTGTTAGAGAAGTGGATTACTAGTTGATCATAGGACATTTGTATAAATTGGGACTAGATAGTATCCTTAGAAGATGTGTCTTGGATCATGAAAGGTAGGATATATTATGGGAGTGCCACAACAAAGTTGCAAGAGGTCATGTAGGGGGAAAGGCCATTGCGCAAAAAGTTCTCCAAGATGGACTTTGGTGGGAAACTCTCTTCAAGGATGCAAAGGTATATGCTAGATCATGTGATTTTTGTCAAAGAGTGGCTAAGACATCACGATGAGATGAATTACCACTTAAAACAGTTCAAGCTCTATAGACATTTGAGAAGTGGGAATTTGACTTCATTGAACCGATCAACCCCAAAGATAAGAATTCAAAGCCCAGGTACACTATTTCAGGAATTCTCTTTTGACATAATTATTAATCCTAGAAGATGCAATGTACGACTTGATCACCTTTCTAGATTAGAGTCAGGGGAAAGTGGCAGAGCAGTTGATGATCAGCTCTCGAATGCATATTTGTTTTGGATTGAGGCCTTACTAGAGTATATAGAGGACATAGTAGTTTTCTTAAGTACAGAAGCCTGCCCAAAAACATATTCCGTGACCCAAAAACACCATATGGTTGTTTGAGTAGCGGATTACCAGTTGATCACAGGACAATTGTATAAATTGGGACTAGATAGTATCCTCAGAAGATGTTTCTTGGATCATGAAAGGAAGTATATATTATGGGAGTGCCACAACAAAGTTGTAGGAGGACATGTAGGGGGAAATGCCACTGCACATAAAGTTCTCCAAGCTAGAATTTGGTTGGAAACTCTCTTCAAGGATAAAAAGTTATATGCTAGATCATGTGATGTTTTTCAAAGAGTGGGTAAGCCATCACGATGAGATGAATTTCCACTTCAACTAGTTCGAGCTCTATAGGCATTTGAGAAGTGGAAAGTTGACTTCATTGGACCGATCAACCCCACAACTAAGAATTCAAAGGCAAGGTACATTATTAGCTCAACTGACTACCTTACACATTGGGATGAGGCAGAAGTTGTTTAGGACTGTTCGATTGATATTGTTTCTAGGCTCATCTTTGATAATATTATCACTCGATTTGGATGTCCTAGGAGCCTAACTAGTGATCAGAGAGACAATTTCATTAGTAGCACTATATAAATGCTTACAACAGATTTCTCGATACAACATCACAAAAGCAACCCTTACCACCTGCAAGTCAACGAAATAGTAGAAGCATTCAACAAGATTCTGGAGAGAGGGTTAACAAAGGTTTGTTGCAAAAATATGGAAGATTGGGATGACAGAGTTATAGAAGTACTATGGGATTACATGAAAACTGCAAAGAAAATCCATAGGTACACGCCATTCCAGTTAGTTTATGAGAAAGATGCAGTGGTTCCTGCAGAATTCATCACTCCAAGTTCGTACATTGCACACAATGCACATATGTCGAAAGAGGAATCAGTTGCGCAGATAATTATGGAGTTACAAGAACTCAAGGAGACCAAGGTTTTAGAAGACTTCCATCATTTAGTTGAAAAAGAAAGACAAAAAGTTTGGCATGACAGGCACATTAAAACTAAAGTATTTTCACAAGGAGACAAGGTTCTACTCAATGATAGTTGGTATAAGAAGCATCCTGGGAAGTTGTGTATGCATTGGTTGGTACCATTTATAGTTGTAGAGATCCAACCCTCAGGATTAGTTAGGCTTGCACAATTGTATGGTATAATGAAGTGAGGATGGGTGAATGGCGCTCTCCTAAAAGCCTGTATGTCTCAGAACTAAGCTGAAAGGACTATTTCTCTAGTTCAAAGGAGCATGCACAATAGTTAGATTTGATTTTTCTATAATTTTTGTAAATCCAGTTAATAAAGTCGATGTATGCAATGTTGTGCCGTGACATGTAGTTCATTTTATGTTTAAGTGTTGTTTGATGTAGAACTCCTTACTCATCAATAGAGGATCAAAGAAGGCATGAAATCATTTATGACAGTTGCTAATATGATGGGGACTCCTTTGTGGTTGGAGGGAGAACAAATCTGAATACAATTTGAGTCCATGTGCCACACGCACCTAGTCCAATGAAAACCTTTATTGTTATTATGATACCCCTTATGAATTTGTCTAACCCATAAAGCCACAATACATGGAGATTCCATAGGTATTCACGCCAGGATTACCACTCGTCAAACATAAAGGTTTGAAATCGACCACATCCATGACCAACTTGCACTGTAAATGCCAGAATATCTGAATAGGATTTACCCCATTAAACCGTCCCGTCAGACAACTCAGATCCAAGTTGCGTCCATAGGGTCACAATGAACAACAATTATTGTTGAACTTGCCAGCTATGCTCGAGTATAAGGCTCCGAGAACTCATTGTAGAACACATTGTTTTCAAAGAATTTAGCAATTTCCGAACTCTGTAGAGCGATCAAGTCTGTTCAGTTTTGAAACACGTAGTTGTGATCCGCAATCCTTAGTTCTCCATAAATGTTTTTGATAACTCGGATCCCACAATGCCGATATCTATAGGAAGCCGAAGCACCATGTCTAAGGATGCAGTACTAGACAATCCCTACGCCCCCTGAGTCAAGGTCATAGGTGATCTAAAGGGGAAGCTGGAGCAGGTCAAGCTCCCTCACCTTGAATTAATAGACCAAGTATTGTTCCCCTAGATGAACATAGTGATGAAAAGTCCCTAGCAGATAAATCAAGCAAGCACTAATATTAGTAGGAAAAGCAGTTACCACAGCCAACACTAGAGTACCTTACCGGTGCAAGTGCAACTCGAATACGGAAGCACCCTCCGGGTCTACTCTGCAAAGCGTTGGTCCGAAGTCCGCCCTAGGTACCACGGTATACCCCCGCAGTCACCTGTGTATGTTCCTAGGAAAGATAGGCAATTAGTTTTCCAGCACGTGAACAACTATCAGGCGGGTACAGTCGACAGTCCGAAGACCACAATGAGTAGGGTATCAAGCCCGAAACCTGTCCAGGGTATCGAGAGCAAGTGTTCTGGAAGACGACTGAGGACCTCGAACGGATTCGAGACCCATGAAGCTCCGTGGCAAATGCTAACGACGGAATCCCTTAACAGATCCTCTATATGTGTTCTCCACCACGTTCAGTCCAGCTTT
>ML791046.1:484280-495782 GCA_009831015.1 Picea engelmannii
TAGGAAGAGCTAGGGTTTTAGTCGAACTCTCGGCCATGCATGGCGGAGAGTTTCAGTTAACTGACAAAAATCCCTGAGTCTCGGCGGAAACTTCCCTGATTTTTTGCATTGTTAGGTACTCGCGGGCTGTTTTAGGCTAGCCCACGGATACCCGCATGCAGTAAGAGGACAGCAAGCGGATGCCCGCGCCCAGTGAGAAGTTAAGGCGCGGGTTGCTTGTTTTGAGTAGTTTTTGAGGAGTTACTCAGCATGGCTTTGGCTAGGAAGAGGCATGAGTTGGCCTGATGCCAGGTAAACCTGTATGGTGCATTTTAGGGTTATAACACATAGACATATTCTGGACTATCGATCGATATGAGTTGGGAGGCATGAAGTTCATGCCCAAGCCTGAATTCATCAACATATTCAACTCAACCATCATGAACCTCAGAGACTTACCAGTGTTTAGTGCCACTGGTGAAGTTGCATGGTGCACCAAGTTCCTTATCAGAAGGGTGCATGAAAAAAGTCTCTAGATGGATAGGCAGTATCCAATCCATGCCGAGGACATACATCAACTCACTAGACTATCCCTCAAAGGAGACGATGTGTTGAAGGGATTCCAGGGTCCCAATAAGCATGGGAAAAAAAAGGGGGAGCCTAGCCTCTACAAAAGGTTCAACACAAAGAGAGGGGGCGCACAGGAAAAATTGACCCCATACTACTAGAGATAGTCAGGACTAGCTATTACATCATAATAAACAAGGTTATGAGGTCATACTGAAAGGGAGAATGCACACTGGATGCATTTTCATTGTCCTAGTTCTATGCCAATGGCACTATATTCAACTAGTGCCGTTACCTTTTGGAGGAACTGCTCGCAGATTAAAAGGAAGCACAAGATAAGGGAGACACCTTCACATATGACTACATGTCGATGGCATTCGTGATGTTCAAATGGACTCCACCCACTGGAAGATGGTTGACGCTAGTAGACAAGGGGTGCATGGAAAAGATGTTTGAGCCATGGCACTCCAGGGTGGACTCAGAGAACACAACCTTCAACAACTCGACATTCTTCAAGTGGTACAATGGACTTCTTGGTGCAATCAAAAGGTTGTGCATTATGCATGAGCTCCTCAACTGCAACATAAGGAACATTTCTTTCAGCATGAATTGACATCATATGCTTGTATAAATGAGGCATGTTAACAGGGAAGACTTCCATTCGAGGATGTTGTCATTCTACTTGGATGAGGAGGCCTTCAAAAAAGAGGTAATGTCATGGTCAAGATTTAAACCCAACTCACGCAAGTTAGGTATGCACTATATCTTTCCTGCAGAGCTCCTACAGAAGAAAGGAAAATAAGTAGGGGTAGGATCAAGTGCAGGACTAGAGGCCGAGAGGAAGGAAGCTTAGGCACATTCAGAATCTGATGAGGAAGACGAGACCCACCCATTGGAGCACATGAAAAGAATGTTATCGGTCTTCTTGCAGCTGCCAGATAAATCTATTTTGACAAGTAAGAATGTGTTAGCGTTCAGAGGTCACTCTTGGATTGCTTGCAGGAGCAGAGCCCGACGCCCATCAGTTTAATGTCACGATTTGTTTTAAAGGGTGATCAAATGGAGGGAAACTCAAAACAGCATTGAATCAACTCCGAGACCAGACCAAGCTTGCATGAACGAGTGAGGTCTTGATAAAATACAAATAGTGAGTCGTCACAGTGGAGTCGCTAGGTGCACAGTAGCAATCTTCAAGTTCTGATATCTGATGCACCTTCAGAAATCAGTTAGTCATTGTCGTTCTGCCCAGGGAAAATCTTCAACTTCGTCCCCGGAAACGGTGCTAGAAATGTTAGCGTTCGGAGGTCACTCCTGGATTGCTTGCAGGAGCAGAGCCCGACGCCCATTAGTTTAATGTCATGATTTGTTTTAAAGGGTGATCAAATGGAGGGAAACTCAAAACAACATTGAATCAACTCTGAGACCAGACCAGGCATGCATGAACGAGTGAGGTCTTGATAAACTCCAAACAGTGAGTCATAGTAAAAGGGTGAGCAGGTGGAAGACTTATGCAAGAAGGGTGCCGCGGTCTACAATAAACATCAGGTTCATCACAGACTGGAAAAGAAAGAATTCAAACACAAGGTTCCTTAATGTTCAAACACAGAAAACCAGAGAGTACAAAAATGCCACGACAAATCCTTTATCATAACATAACTGCAACAATCCACGTGAATCATTCACTATGAAAACTTCGGCATGAGATGAAACAAAGATGGAAGAAATAAGAACTGTTTGTTATAAACCAAGAAGTCTCAAACACAAAGGCATAACCAGGAAACCAGAATGTCGCTGAAACTTTACAGTCGGGAGCTTATCTCTACCATCGATAGATACAAAAATGGCAAAAATGCCTACATATACTCAAAACAACAATAGCAGCGGAACCAAGAAACTGCATTGAAGGCTTTGTGTCTGCATGGCTTCTGACACTCTGCAGCCGCAATCTTTGAATAATCGTGCAACTTGTGGCAGACGTGATAGATCTTCTGACAGTTACATCGGTGAATCGACGTGCCTTTAATTCATTGCAGGACGTCCCCATTATGGTGGAGACGATGTCTAACCACCACCAACCGCTTCAATAACTGCTTCTTGGGATTGATAACGGCCCAACCAACTCATCACTTCGGGATCTGGATGACTCCTCACGCTGCCACCTGGAATAACTGAATATCTTGAGGAATAGGTATAGAGGCCAGCGTGGAGGAATATTCACGCCGGGTTATAAGGGTGTGAAAGGAGTGACGCGATGAGAGGAGGATGATGGAAGGAAGAACTCGCCTTCAGGTGAGAGGATGACGTGGAGAGGAATGGGACACATGGCATGTGGTGAGTGGATGATGAGAAGAAGGGAAGGCCACGCGGACCAGAGAGGAGAGATGAATGGATGACATACGACAGCAGGGGAAAGGCGGAAGGGAGGATGAAGTGACGGGGATAGGGCCCACACTGGTTAATCACATGGTAGTTGAGAAGAGTGGGGCTGCACGAGCGCCGTTGATCTGGGCGTCTCGATCGTGGCCGTCGAAAACTGCATCTACGATTCTGAACCCCCCCCCCCTCTGCTTAAAGGTAGAAGGGCGGGGGGGGGTCCGGAATGGTCTTCATCGCTGTTGATCTGGGCGTGCTCATCTGGACCGTTGGAGAGGTGCGCCCCCGATTTCGGACCCCCCCCTGCTTAAAGATCGGAAGGCAAGGGGGGTTCGGAATCCAATATGTGCCGTCGATCCGGGCGCGCAAATCTGGACCGCCCGATCTTGTTTGCTGCTTACCACGGGCGCGTTATCACCTGAAACTTTGGAAAAGTGGGTTTTTACCCCTTCTTTTGATATCTAAACCCCTTAGCAAGAAATATCGCTAACAGAATGTCAACAAGATCCTGAGTGTAATGTTCATCAAAGAACTAGTGGTGAAAAAGATCAAAACTGGGGTCTCTCTGAGTAAAGTCTTAAACCCCCAACCCATTTCATATGTCGTCCCTTGCACTCGCTCAATGGTAAGAGAAACCCCCATTGTCCATATTCAGGATGAAACTAAGCTTGACACTTTTCCATCCAACATCATCACTGAACACCCTCTATCACCACCACAACCCTAGTTGCCACCCCCAGAAACCACCAATCCACCCCAAACCATAGATTTAGAACTGATGCAGCTCGATCCCCTAGATAAAGAAGAGAGAGAACTCCTAGAGGCAACCCAGGAGTTTCCTAAGCTAAGACCAAAATTTTAAGATCCAAACCCCAAAGTACTAGAGAAGAGCCTGCAGTTGTCTGGTCCGAACCCAACTACCCAGGACCAGCAGATTGTGCCTTTTGTGCCAAAAGAGGACACCCAAATGGTGGAGGAGTTGCAAGCTCAAAGAACCCATCACATCCTCTCAATGTCCAAGGTCAAGGGTGTCCAGGGAAGCGCAACGCAGGGAGATGACACAAGTAAAGGGTAGGAGATACAATAGGTTTGGAAGGAACCCAAGTCAACATCCAGGAAAAGCATGACATCTGTGTAGGAACAAACAGAGTTGGTTCTCCAGAACCCTCAGCAATGCGCAAAGTTGTTGCAACTCTACCTAGCTAGAACAGAGGTTCTGATAGTCTTACCCTCAATGTTAAGGTTGAGGTTTGTTCTAGGGCCATCAACAAGGGAGGAGGAGGTAGATACCTACTCCTAGCATTCAACGACCAATGGAATTCCAATGCAGACTAGAGCACCCAGAGACGAAATCCCTTCATCCACTGACCTAGCACAGTGGTCAGCGACATAGTTGGCTAGAATGATAAGAGCATCCAGTGGTCAACTAGAGAAGAGGATCTAGTAGGCCGAGAGGTCTTCCAAGAATGTAAGGGAGGAAGCACTCCTTGTGCAAGCATGCAAGACACAAGAAGCACATGCAAATATTGAGGTCAATAATAGATTGGAAAGAGTGCGGGAAAGGCTTGTTGAATCATGGCTAGAAATTTGGAAGGTTGCACCTCAATTGCCCAAAGCTAGGGAGGAAGGAGATTCAGAGCATTAGATTGAGTATCTCCAAGGAGCATGGACATAACTAGCCATTCACGCTGAGCATATGGAAGTGCAAGTGTGGAAGACTGAACAAGAAGCAGATTAGCAACCTCAGACGTTGCAAGAGGAGATGGAAAGGGTAGTGCTATAAGGCAACAATGCCTAAGCAACACTAAATAAACACAGAGCTGAGTGCGCAAGGAGTTTCAGGGAAGTTAGCGACTAGATGGGAATCATCGCTAGGTGCAATCAAACCTTGAAGGATGTGTGCACCAGAATCTAGGTGTTGAATGAAGAAGTCTCATCCACAATGGATTCATTGGAGAAACAACATATGTTCGACCAGTTCCATCAAGTGGACAACGAATTGAATGCCCTATTTGAGGTGCAATCCATAGCAAAGAAGGATTTGTGTGACTTCCGGCCTATCATTCAGACAGTGTACATGCAAATTCATCAAGTAGATGCCACAATAGATTCTGAGTGGAACTCAATGGTTGCATTCAAGCCCAAGGGATGTATTATAGAGGCAACCCAAGGAGTGAGGAAGTGGGCCTTGGAGTTGTTCCTAGAGTTGGACCCTTCATTCGAAGAGGCAAAAGAAGAGGAAGCACATACAAAAGAGTAAAAGAAAGAGGAAAAGGAGGACAAGTGAAAACAACAGTTTCTCCTGGAAGCTGCAAAAGAGCCGAGTACTTGACTCGACAGTGAGTCAAGGTTTATGGTCGGAGCCTGTTGGGCCCTTCATTTTTGGATAAATAATTGCGCACATTTTGGCCTAGTACGATTTGCACAAGATTTAGAAGAAGCTAGATGATAGAGCAAGGAGAAGAAATAGAAATCAATTGTGAAAAGGGACAACACAATGCCAACAAAGCAAAAGCGGTTGCAACAGAACAAGAAAGTGTGCAAACCAAGAAAGAATACACAACTTAGCTTATATATAGGGATGAATATGATTCTAAAAGGGTTTTTTTTTCAGTTGAATTTTGATCGTGTTCAGTTCGACCCTTTCCCTTACTATTAGGTTGATGTCATAGTTATTGTATGGGACTGAGAGGTCATAGTTTTCGGTCTGTAATGTAATTTGTACACCATTTTGGGAGTTAGAGCTCTGCAACATGATTCTAGAGCCAAGAGTTTGTAATGGAGAGTTGATGTGTATCTCTAAGTTTGTAAATGAAGAAATGTATGAAGATAATATGAAGAAGGATCTAAATTTTCAAAATATGTTGTGTCTTTATGTTTTATACTTATGCATTGTAGTATTTATTTATGGTTCATGAGTTCCACATGATGTCTATGCGTTTAAATGCTTTTTCGAAACATAAGTAGGTTCAGTTCTTGCACACATGAGTTCATATTTGTTCAGTAGTTAGATGTCTTGCGTAAGATCAGGATGAATATTTAAGTTTTTGTGAATCCTCCTAAGTCTTTTCCTTGCCCTTACTTATCTAATTGTCTCAGCAATGCTTCGGGTGAGACTTCTTCTCTTCGAAGGATATGAAAATTCCAGTTCTCTAGACTACTCGTTACATTTTTTTGGTAACATGAGAAGGACCCTAGTCTGATCAAACTTGTGCCAAAATCCCCCTATTACTATACTGACTTCCCTTAAAAGACAGTTCTATTCCTAAGCTACGCCAAGACTATCTAAACTGAAAGAAAAAAGAGATGAAGGAATATTAGTAGGTGTACATTTGGTCCTAACATCCGATGTAGACTTCCTTCACCTTTGTAGCTTCCTAGGATGGGGGTATCCTCAGAAAGATGACCTGCAATAACACATAGGAAAACAATTCTACATATATACAATCTCTGATTATTACTTCCAATATTTAGATATAAGCATAGATGCATTAAAAAATAAATATATAATCACACAATGTATTGGGATAGGAAAGAACTCTTTTATTCCAAATGAATATTAGAAAGATTACAATCTTCTTATTGGAAAACTCTCTGCAAACCAGGTCTGGGCTCTTCTTATTGCTACTCCAAGTGCATCACTCCTATGATTTCCTCTCAAAACAAACTGATATCTTTGGGAAAAGGGAAAGGATTGTATAAGGAGAAAGGGCTAGAGGAGGAATGTTGAGGCCAAATCTTAGAAAGGGTTGGAAAACTTGGGCTAGTAGGGGAAGGGATTTTGATAGAGTTTATTTGTTCTCTATCTTTTTGTTCTAAATGGGATCCCAAGACCTATTTTTATATGAGAAAAATATGGTTATTCGGTTTGGGGATGGGATAAAATGGGTGAAATGGTTAGGAAACCCTCGATAGCCCGTAAAATCCACTGCATTCCTTGCATTTATATATTTTTTGCAAATTTTGGAGGTAAACACAAGCTATCTAGTATGTATCTCGCATATGTACATGGGTTGTCTAGTATGCAACTAGTGTTTGTATGTGGGAATTAGTTCAGTAGGGTGCGTACATGTTCCAAAAAATAGATTTTTAAGAAGGATTCTCAAGAGTAATTTGGCAATTTGTGTAACTAAAAAAGGCCAATGCCATGCATGCATAGGTAGGTAATTCTTGGGATATAAAAGGTGCCCACTAATGTGTCAGGTAAAAAGAGAAATTGATGGCCGAAATACATTACAATATCTTTACCAGTGGGAAGGCATAGAGTCAAGTGAGCCCGAGACCAGAGTTCTAGAGGTGCCATCTGGAAAACAATAATAAGCTCTTCGAGGTGGGCATACTCATGCTCAAGATAAACTAATCATGGATTCCAATCAAGTGCACTGTAGATCCATGTCATAGAAATGTCTATATGAAGTGTAGTCATGAACAATACACAACAAATCTACATCTCAAAATCATTTGATGATATTTAAGTAGAATATAATATGCATCTTCAAGAAGAATTGATACCTTTGGCTGGAGATGAGGACTTCATAACTCGAGAAACAACTTCAAGATCTTAAAAAATCAGGTAGGAGTACAATAGCAGTGTAAAACTCACTACCCTGAGGTCTTCAACATGTCGTCGGGGAAAGAATGGAGGATATTGATCATCAGGCACAAAAATTCATTGATTTTGAATATGGACTTGATTGGACTCTCAAGGTGGTTGACTCATGAAAGTCAAGAGACAAACTACAGAATGGTCGAATCAGGTTGGATAAAAATTCCCTTGGACAAAAGCATGAAAAATGATGAGACTCAGGCAGTGTAATATTGACATGTGTTTGTGATGAAGGAAGAACCACAAACTCTCCATATGTTTGGAAGAGTAACCAAACGAAGGAGGACACAAATCTATGTAGAAAGAACAACTTCCTAAGGTCATACTAGATCGCAATGCTTGGATAACAAATAAAAGGATGTTCTTTGTCCAAGGGAGACTATCTTGCTACCGAATAAAAGAGAAATGTATATCCCATCCCCTCTTTTTGGAATATTTTATTTTTTTGTCTTTTTCATGTTTTTAACGAGCTTGAAAAAGAATAAAAGAATGATACATTACAAAAGAGGAACGAGTTTTGCAAGAAAGAAAACTGGTTCCAAGCACATGCAACATACTAATTCTCAAGGCAAGGAGACATGTGTAGGATAAGGACACTCAGGGAAAATTCTTCAATGGGTCAAGGTGTCAGATCACAAGGGAAAAGTTGTTGGAAGGATTGCATATAAGGAATCATTTTGAAGGTTCAATTGAGAGAAACATGGAGCCAACATTAGGCCAAAGACACGAGGAAAAGACATGTGATGCGATAAATCATGACACAACAAGACTCCTTCCATGTGAAGTTTTACGGGCCTAGAGAAGGTAAGATTGATGTTTTTTTCACATTTTAGAGAGTCTGAAAAAATGATAAAAGAAGACTCCAGGGAGTTCATTTTTTGCAACTAGTCCAATGTGTTCGAAAACAGGTTAAACTTGTACCGAAATGACGTATCTTAAAAAAAATTTAACGAGTGTGATTGAGACAAGACCACTCAAAGATATTTTCAATTTTAAGGAGTCTGAAAAGAGCTTGACTGTGGACTCACATCCTTTTTCTGACTTTAGTCTCCTTTGCCCTAAAAATTATAAAATATAACTTAGGATAACTCTCACAGTGAGGCAAGTCTCTTGAGGGGTACCTTTTTCTTGGATAATCTATTGGCTGGAAAAAGGGTTAAACTTATGAAAAATATATGTTCTTTATTGGCCAATTAACGAGTGTGAAAGGAACAAGGTCACTCGAGAATATTTTCATATTCAGGGAGTTTGAAAAGAGCTTAACTATGGACTCCAAGGGGGTTACTATCTCGTAAGTAATCTCTAAGGCCTGAAAAGGAGATAAACCAAAACCAAGGAGAATGGCCTTTTTTTGAAAATTTAGTCCCTCAGGCCCGAAAAAGGGTTAAAATTACACTTGAGAATGCTCTCCTAGAGAACCAAAGTTACTAGGGCATACCTCTATTCATAGATTAACAATCCAGAATGAAAAAGGGATAAACTACCACCAGACATATATGCCTTCAAATTTGAGTTTGGAGAGCATGAAAGGCAACAAGATCGCTCATAAATCTTTTCAATTTTAGAGAGTATGAAAAGGGATTAAATAAGACTCCAAGGGGGCTTCTTTTCTCAAGTAATCCAGATGATATTGAAAAGAATAAATAATCTCTCGTTCGATGTTTCTTTCAAAATTTAAGCAAGCATGAAAGAAAACAAACCATGCTATAGGGGAGTCCCATGGGTATAGGCTAGAAAAAAATGAAGAATATTGTGGCTTCGACACACAATCATGGTGCGACTAAAATGACTCTCATTCCTATGAAATACTTCTTCATGGAAACCAAATGGAAAACAAGTCTCTAACTAGGATTCCCATGGAAGGAAGGCTCTACCACATAAAGTATGACAAACTTATTAGCAAGAAAGGTTAGTGTCACAATTTAGTGGGGTCAATCGTAAGGCCAAATGAACGATGAAAAAAAAATGCAAAAATGCAAGTAGGGAAAAATCTAACCTATGCGCCATTTTCAAGGTAAATACTTGTCAGAACAGACCAATACGATGAACACAAGTCAAAGAAAAATTTCTCCAAGATCCTACATATAAGGCCAATAACACTCATCTAGAATTTAATCGATCGAATATAGATAGGAACTTTAGAAACTAAGAGGTTCTACTGAATACAAAACTTGAAAGCAACAAAACTAGATTGTGCAATGTGTACAAGGTACCACACATCCTTACAAATCATGTGTCGTAGTAGTTCAGGTAGAGACCGCTGCTAGGATCTGACCAAGATTCTCTTCGATAATCAACCTGAAAAGTCTCCCAAAAGGGAAGAAAACACAAACCAAAGTGTAAGTCTTCCCAAGGTATAGAAACCATAGTCATGGCTTCAAGGATAGCCTCATCCGAACATAATTCAATATCCGAGAAATCACGTGAATGAGGAGGGTTGAAAGTCCCAAAGGACAAAGCAAACTAACCATATTCCATATGAAGATGGAGTTTCTGGAGAGGATTGAAAAAGTCTATCAATGAAGAATCACAAGCATAAAGGTTTGAGGATCTACAAACAGTGACATAAGACTCAAAAGGAATCTCGAGATCACTTGGAGCAATAGGGGGAATCAATGGATCCCATGCCCCCATTGGCTAAACCAATGGATCAATTGATGAGACCAAGTCCTGAGAAGTATAACATGAGTGAAAAATTTCCTTCTCTAGAGAAATTGAATTCCAAGGATAAGTTGCCACATAATTAACCCGTGGTGGGGTAGAGTCTACACAAACACTAGGAACATATAAAGGGTCATCCTGAACTAAAACCAAATTAGGATGGTGATTATCATATGCTAGTTGGTCGATAGTGGCAATGATTCCATTATGAGGAAAATGCATCACCCGAAAGAGCATAAACACCACAATGTTCATATCATTTACATAATCATGCCCAAGAAGCATCTTGAAATACAACGTGCCTTAAACTACTATAACATCGACAAGGACAGTGTTCCCACATAAAGAGATATGAAACTAAGGAAGAATCCCCAAATACTCACTAGGACATCTGTCAAAATCCAAAAGATCATGCGAAGAAAACACTATCTAAAGAAAACCCAAAGCTTGCCAAGGAAGGAGGATAAAATACTTGCAGAGGCTCCTTCATCTACAATACACTGGTAAATGGTTTTTGAATTAACTTCAACCCTTATTTGAAAGGGTGCAAAAGAAGGAAGAAGAGGCTCAACAAGGTCATTCAAATCAAAGGAAACCATCCTAGGACTTGGAGGGTGTGTGCTCGAAGTGAGAAGAATGCCCCCTTGTTATGAAAGTACTGAACTATAAATGCTAAAAACATAGTCGGTAGACACACCACTCCCCGAGATAAGAGTGGGATCAATCGAAGATGTCATCGGCATGACCAATTCATCAACCAAAGGATGAATAGACTATGAGGAAACCTTATAAGACTCTGAATCAAAATATATTGTAGACATAGACCATACTATTCATGCCTCTGGAAGGCATGGGCATAAATGAGTAAGGTGATCTCCCTTGTAAAGCTTACAAGGGAACTTAGTCTTACATCCTATCTGTCTAGGTTTCTCAAAAAAATCAATGATCCCAACATGAATAGTAGTGGATAGTTTCTCATATCCAACATGACTATTAAAGGTTGGTGATTGGTCAATAACATGACTTGTAGAGGCTACAGGCCTATCACCAATATAACCATATAACCACATTATATGGCTATATTGGTTATATGGCATTATAGAATTTGGTTATATGGCTATGAAAATTTAGTCCCTCAGTGATCCGGATTTATGTAGGAACACAATGAAATATAGAAATACACATAAACGCAAAGATGCAGCGGAAATAAGACTTCATTTCATTAATGACTGAAAAATGCTTACAAACAGAATGTAAATAAACTAGCTAAGGCGCTGGTAGCTTATCTCTGAGAAGAGATGTGTCTGCTACTCGCA
>ML791046.1:500820-513970 GCA_009831015.1 Picea engelmannii
TGATTACAATGAGGCTCTAGAGGCCTTTTTACAATAGACGAGAATGCCAAAATTCATAGACATCCAAAAACCTAACCCTAGGAGATGAAGCGCCAAAAGTCATGTGGGCCCCGTTTGGGTAAGTTAGTACATCAACTTCCCGATGTCGTAACTTTTGCATACGATCTCTGTTTTAGGCGTGTGATATCTCGTTGGAAAGGTATCATCGAGGAGATTCATTTTGGGGGCTCAATCATGCCTTAGGATATCATTGAGCACCTCGATATCCAAAAACCTTCATTTAGGCCCTCAAAATGGCCCTGGAAGTTAAACCTGCTAAAAATAGTAAATTGCCAAAATTGCCAGAAAACTGTTTTGAGCCAGTCGGAAAAGGTGGGTGGCCACCAATATCCACCTGGATCACTCAGGCCCAAAAAAGGGTTAAAATTACACTTGAGAATGCTCTCCTAGATAATCGAAGTTACTAGGGCATACCTCTATTCATAGATTAACAATCCAGAATGAAAAAGGGGTAAACTACCACCAGACAGATATGCCTTCAAATTTGAGTTTGGAGATCATGAAAGGCAACAAGATTGCTCATAAATCTTTTCAATTTTAGAGAGTATGAAAAGGGATTAAAGAAGACTCCAAGGGGGCTTCTTTTCTCAAGTAATCCAGATGATATTGAAAAGAATAAATAATCTCCCGTTTGATGTTTCTTTCAAAATTTAAGCAAGCATGAAAGAAAACAAACCATGCTATAGGGGAGTCCCATGGGTATAGGCCAGAAAAAAATGAAGAATATTGTGGCTTCGACACACAATCATGGTGCGACTAAAAGGACTCTCATTCCTATGAAATACTTCTTCATGGAAACCAAATGGAAAACAAGTCTCTAACTAGGATTCCCATGGAAGGAAGGCTCTACCACATAAAGTATGAAAAACTTATTAGCAAGAAAGGTTAGTGTCACAATTTAGTGGGGTCAATCTTAAGGCCAAATGAACCATGAAAAAAATAATGCAAAAATGCAATTAGGGAAAAATCTAACCTATACGCCATTTTCAAGGTAAATACTTGTCAAAACAGACCAATACGATGAACACAAGTCAAAGAAAAATTTCTCCAAGATCCTACATAAAAGCCAATAACACTCATCTAGAATTTAATCAATCGAATATAGATAGGAACTTTAGAAACTAAGAGGTTCTACTGAATACAAAACTTGAAAGCAACAAAACTAGATTGTGCAATGTGTACAAGGTACCACACAACCTTACGAATCATGTGTCGTAGTAGTTCAGGTAGAGACCGCTGCTAGGATATGACCAAGAGTCTCTTCGATAATCAACCTAAAAAGTCTCCCAATAGGGAAGAAAACACAAACCACAGTGTAAGTCTTCCCACAGTATAGAAACCATAGTCATGGATTCAAGGATAACCTCATTCGACCGTAATTCAATTTCTGAGAAATCACGTGAATGAGGAGGGTTGAAAGTCCCAAAGGACAAATCAAACTAACCATATTCCATATGAATATGGAGTTTCTAGAGAGGATCGAAAAATTCTATCAATGAATAATCATAAACATAAAGGTTTGAGGATCTACAAATAGTGACATAAGACTCAAAAGGAATCTCGAGATCACTTGGAGCAATAGGGGGAATCAATGGATCCCATGCCCCCATTGGCTAAACCGATGGATCAATTGATGAGACCAACTCCTGAGAAGTATAACATGAGTGAAAAATTTCCTTCTCTAGAGAAATTGAATTCCAAGGATAAGTTTCCACATAATTAACCCGTGGTGGGGTAGAGTCTACACAAACACTAGGAACATATAAAGGGTCATCCTAAACTAACACCAAATTAGGATGGTGATTATCATATGCTAGTTGGTCTATAGTGGCAATGATTCCATTATGAGGCAAATGAATCACCCGGAAGAGCATAAACACCACAATGTTCATATCATTTACATAATCATGCCCAAGAAGCATCTTGAAATACAACGTGCCTTAAACTACTATAACATCGACAAGGACAATGTTCCCACATAAAGAGATATGCAACTAAGGAAGAATCCCCAAATACTCACTAGGACATCTGTCAAAATCCAACAGCTCATGCGAAGAAATCACTAGCTCAGGAAAACCCAAAGCTTGCCAAGGAAGGAGGATAAAATACTTGTAGAGGCTCCTTCATCTACAATACACCGGTAAATGTTTTTTGAATTAACTTCAACCCTTATTTGAAAGGGTGCAAAATAAAGAAGAAGAGGCTCAACAAGGTCATTCAAATCAAAGGAAACCATCTTAGGACTTGGAGGGTGTGTGCTCGAAGTGAGAAGAATGCCCCCTTGTTATGAAAGTACTGAACTATAAACGCTAAAAACATAGTCGGTAGACACATTACTCCCTGAGATAAGAGTGGGATCAATTGAAGATGTCATCGGCATGACCAATTCATCAACCAAAGGATGAATAGACTGTGAAGAAACCTTATAAGACTCTGAATCAAAATATATTGTAGACATAGACCATAATATTCATGGCTCTGGAAGGCATGGGCATAAATGAGTAAGGTGATCTCCCTTGCAAATCTTACAAGGGAACTTAGTCTTACGTCTTATCTGTCTAGGTTTCTCAACAAAATCAATGCTCCCAACATGACTAGTAGTGGCAAGTTGCTCATATCCAACATGACTATCAAAGGTTGGTGATTGGTCGATAACATGACTTGTAGAGGCTACAGACCTATCACCAATATAACCATATAACCATATTATACATATAGAATGTGGTTTTATGGCTATATAATCAAAGTTTTAAACCTTGATCATGTGGAACTCACGGTTATTTTATATAGCATATGAGCTAGGGGTTGGGGGGTTAGCCCTCAGCCCCTTTCCCTCTGCAACTAAAATTTGGTAAATATTAAATGCATGTGGACGAGTATATGGTCAAGTAATACTATGGTGGAGTGATGGAAAGGAAGGAATTGTTAAGGTTTATGGAGGTCATGGGTTCGACCTCTATTGACTCCATAAATTTTACATGAATCTAAGAATTACTGGCCAATGGGAGGTCTCCAGGTGGTGGCCTCTCATTTCTTTATCAATGCCACTTTTCGACAAACAATAGGTGCACTTGGGTTGTAGAACTTTCCCAGTTAGTTGCCAACCTATCTTGCTACATCAACTTCCTACCATGTGTCACTATGTGAGAGTGTCATGTCACTTATACAGTCATATATTCATGTGCCATGTGTCATCCTTGAAGTGGTGACACGTGTCACCTTTGAGTTTTCCATTTAACTATTTTCATTTGACTTGAACTTTCACTGCTCATAACTTTTGCATACAAACTCTGTTTGACTTGTCATTTTCATCATTGGAAAAGCAACGATGAGATATATGTAATGATGCATTTTTCACGATCATTTAATATGGTATAATTTTGAGAATTTATGGATCCCCTGGGACCTCTATGTGCATTCGTTATTCTCCTTTACCTCTGTGAGCGTTCCTTAAATCCTCCTGGATCATCTATGTACCTCATTGTTTTAGAAATTGGCTTAAGAAACTATGTGGGGTGTGGGGTTAGAACCAAACATGTTTTAGTTGTGGAGGGAGTTGGAAGTGTTAGATTCCAACTGGAGTTAGGAGGTTATATGTAATGTTTCCAAATAGATTTTCTTGGAACATTGAGGTTTTTATGTGTTTTTTGGTTGTGTTGTTTTTTCAAACACTTTGCAGATTTGTCTTCTTGACTTGCGCTAGGGTTTAATATTATGGTTTTGATTTTTTGTTTGTTGCAGGTGAATTATGTAGATATAACAATGGAATATAATCAACAATATGCAATACAAGTAACACAAGAAATAGCCACAAATACCTCAGGTCTGAATTTATTTATAATAATAGCTGACCTTGTACAAAATGGAGTAGATCTGGAATACATATACTAGAATATAGTGTGTGGATGATGATGCCTCCAAGATACAAGATAGATTTGAATATCTAGGCTTCCAAAATCCTCTCCAAGTTGAATACCAAGTAACACTGAAGTCCAATTGTTACCCACTGCTGTAAGTGATGTCTTCTTTGGCACAATGCACACTTTCTAGATGGAAAAGGTCAAGGAAAGTACGACCTCTTGTCTTATATCCTCAAACATCTGCAAAAATATGTGATAATACATATCTAGTTATGGCAAGAAGACATGAGTATTATTTTAGCTATAGCTCAACTAGAATACCTCCAAGAAAAAATATCTCTATGACAAATGTGCCCTCACTAGATGAAGCAAGCCAATAATTGGGCCTCCAATAATATGGCCTCTAAGTAATTGAAACCAAATTCCAAACTATAGATAGGGGAATAAGAAACCCCTATGATAAATATCCAAATGGATCAGAGTGATATCCCTCTCCAAATCACTAGATCCCTTAGGAACAATGCACCCTCCTAAAGAGGAAAGTCACCCCTATGGAAGCTAGAATGAATGGATTGAAGAATCCTCTCAAAAACTAATGGAAAGAGGCACTATGGTGCTACCAAGGAAGCCAAAGGAGAATGATACTGCATATCTATATTTCCAAAGCCAAATTGAATTTCTCTTTCTCAAGATGATGCACCCAACCTATTGGAAACCCCCACAAGTGCACCTTGCTTCCTCAAATGTTCCTGAAACTGAATAGAACTAATGTAGAATGGTGAGGGAGGAATATTTCACCTCCTTGGCCAAACTTGGATCAAGAAAGGTGGGATATTTCACCACTGATAGTATCTGTATGGTTTGTTCAGTCAAAACCCTCAAAACCCCTAAGTATCATTTGATCTCTAGCAATAAGACACACATGAAAATGATAATCAACATAATGAGAGAATACAAGAACCTATCTCTCTTTTATCCCCTTTTTTCACCATTTATCTCCAAGTGAATTTTATTTTATTTTTTTATTCATTAATTAAATCACTTTATTAATTAATTAGCACTTTTACCTCTAAAAAATGATTGATTAGTCCCTATGGCTTCTCCGACCACTAAAAGTAACTTATCATCATCAAATATGTAGTTTCTTCCTCTCAATTATGATGAGTTATTACACTAAGAGGTTTCTCCGAGTATTATTCCCAAAATTACCTTCTTAGTGAAATAAATTAAAATATGACCCATACTAACTCAAAATTATGGAAATCATCAGACTGCAATGGAACCAAAACCAAGATGTTTGGAATGGGTCATCATGAAGAAATATGATGAACGATGCAAGTCAAGCCCAATAAAACCCCTCAATAACTCTTGAACTCACTATCACCCCCATCTGGCTACTCTGGTAGGCATAACACTCTATAACATAATAATGCCTCAAAATGGGGACATTATAGTCCTTCCTGCTAGAATATTTATTTTCCTCAAGAAATAACTGAATCAATCTATATGAAATACTATGATCCCATATCCACCTGTGTGACTTGTAGTAAGCTCCCCTAAAGACATGGCCCCTCCAAGTGCTCACCATACATGATACCTAAATGATCCTGATGAGTAGAATGATCGTGTAAACCTAATCCTCAGTCAAATCCCCAAGTAACCACTCTACTCATATCTTGACCCCATTAAATTGTAGACCACCAAGTACTCCAATCCTTGGATCCCATATCAATATGTGAACTCCAGTGCCTTGTGAAGTATAGTATTGTAAGAGACCAACACCATGAATCTCCTAAAGAATCGCAACCAATGAAACAAGTAGATACAATATCCTTACATCAATTAGTCTCTCACATAAACCCATCTCCCAACTATCACCTCTCGCAGAAGCCAGACCCTCTGCGAACCAAGAATATGATATGTTTATATATATGATCTTGAACCAATGATATCCATCCTTCCATAAAGCATACTCATCTTGACTTACTCTCAAATTCCCCCAACAATGGAATGAATCAATCATGAAAGTCTCTGAGACCATAATGCGCTCTAGAAGAGAACCAAATATTGCATCACATAACTATGAAGGTATCATACCAAGTATCTTGGTGCCCCCAAAATTGTAAACCACTGGCCGAAGTATGTTGGTAGTCATGTTGTCTTGTCCATAATCACTAAACTCAGCCTCCATACCAATCCACACTACTTCCTGCGAAATCTCATGCTCCAACAATAACCCTATGATGGCAACCGTACTATATATCTCTAATTCCCCAGGGTCGAGAGAAGATAGCATACTCTCCCAAATTAGCACTGCAACAAGGGTATCTATATATTAATGTCCTGACTCGGGATGCTAACATACCAAACATGCCCCCATGTGTCTCATGACATCATCATCAAGATACCGCAAGGATAATTTCTCTCTATCCTGCTGACAAGTCCTGAAATGGCCAAGTTGTTCAACCATAGGTACATCATGTACGGTCCTCAAGATCCCTGGAACTACCTACTACGACCATACCTCCTACAAACTAACCTCATAGACCTTATCATAATCATTTGTCCATTTCTTCTCCTAATACTCATCCTACTGAGACTCTGAACCTATATCCATCTCTGGAACATACTTTGTTGCATGGATGAGGATGCTCTCCATCACGCCCAAAGCCTCATATGATTGTATCATATGAACCCCCCCTATCTTGTTGTATATATTCAAGTCACTCCCATTAGATGGTCTCTTCCTACCAAATCTCCATGTCCCCTACCACTGTTTATCTTCCCCTATGTTGTTGTTTATGATTAAAGTATCGGGGAAGGATAAAAAAATAACTACAACTATATGTAGGAATGGAAAGTATAATAGGCTTTGTTCAATCCCAAGGACTTGACAAAAATCTCATCCACTCGCACCCATGGTGAATAATCACGTGTACTCATCACTAAACTCCAGCCATCGGGTACAAAATTCGGTAACTTGACAAACTAATGGTCAACCACTCTCCCTTGATCATCACTCATATAGTTGTTTCTACTATGAAGGTGATATCTAAGAACTATGTACTACTACAAGGGAGAGGAATATCCATGCTCCACTAAGTATGTCTCCTCCCTGCAACCCAATGCATCCCCTTGAATCCCATTGTAAACCATTGCATGCTCCTTTGAACTATCTCTCATCATCATATACCCTTGTATAGTCATGCAAGCTCCTATATTCTCCTGCGTCATCACGTATCCAAGGTGTACTTCTAGATCATCCTATATATGCATGTCATCTAATCTTGAAACACCAATGGAAGTGTCCTCATAACTGCCCCTGGATCTGGAATCCCTAAGTGTATGTGTAATACCAACCGTCTCAGAACCCCTCATGAATGGTGGTCCCTGTGACACATAGATATCCTCCAACGTATCCTAGTTACATCTCTCCATATCCATTAGCGATCCTTGATGTCCCTTATGTGCAACCATCAATTGGTGCTCCTATACCAACCCACCAACATCCTCTAGTGAAGTAGCTGAAGTAGACATCCGGCTCTCTGCTGAGATAGATGTAGTAGATCCCTACCTAGTCTCCTCAAGGAGTTCCTCTAATATGGACCTTGATTCCTAAAGGAATGTATTTTTTCCTTCCAAGAATCCTCGTGTGCTCACCAACTCATAAGTGAGTTGGTCCACCTCAATCTCCTTCTCCCTCAATGCCCTATGATACATATCGCACACCTGCAATAGGTAATCCCTATCCATCAATAACTGTTGGTAGTCAACTGTAATCACATTCACTTTCTACCTAAGTGTATGAAATTCATCAATGGAAATCCCCCCATATAAACTATCATGTGCCATCAAGGCCCTCCAACACTAACCTGCCACCAGTGCATTTATATCATCAATGCATCTAATGGTTTCCATGATCATGTCCTCACCGATTCTCAATTATCCTATCAAGTGTCATAACTCATGATCACAATCATGTTGAGGTCTACCTCATGCCTCTCACTTCTAGTGTCAACAATGGAATCCCCAAACACACACTCCTTAAAAGATAAGGTATTGAACTACCAATTGTCCACTATGCTATTGAGTCCTCCTGTATACCACTTCACACCATCACCAACTACTACCCCCATCTGAATCACATTGTATCCTCTAGTGCACTCACTCTCCTAATGCCATCTACACCTAGATCCCATATAGATGTGTCCAGACATGAGATATGGTCATCTTCACTAATAAGGAGTGTATCTTCATCACTTTAAACTAATCCTAGAAGTGAGTATCCCAACAAGTTGTCTATCTCCACAACCTGAACTAATAATAGACTCCCCAAAAAGTGTGACTCGCTCTCCTCATACTGGTAGGTATGCCTATAATCAACTAGCTCCAAGCCATGCCTCTCCTCCTGGGTTTGTAGATTCATATGTCCCTTGATTTCAAATGCTACAGAAGGCTCCTCAACCACCTCTAGAATGCTACTGATATCCTCCCATGCAATGTCTATCATAAATTTATGAGAAAGTAAAGACTATGTCACACTCAACTCCATGAGAGGAAAATTATTCCACATGCACGACCTCATACCAAGTGCTAACACATATGAATCCTCACACATGTTACCACTATGTTGAAGTGTTGAGTCCTCAACATTATCTGATAGGACTACTAAAGCACACGTGCTATCATCCTGTCCATCCAATTGTCCCTCAGATGCACAAGTGCTACTAGCCTCATCAGACTGCTCTAAATAGTCATCCATGGTTACATCCTCATTCATATCCTCATGCTCACTCTTGTAGTGCACCTAAACAATGTGCACCTTCCCTTTACCCCTACATCTGTGATCTGGATCCCAAGGCTCTTTGCAACTTTAGAAAAGTTCGCTACTCCTAATGGGTGTAGGCGCAATCTGTGATTCCTTCCATATACTAGTTGGTAGTGATGTATCTACCTCCTTGCCTTCTTTGGCTCTATTTTCTTTTGATATGTTGAACAAATAATTTATTTCTTCCATCCTTTTAACCCATTGTTTAACCTCATCTTTGTTCCACCTAGGACTTTTGATGGATACAAACTATTGGAATGTCAATTGAGCCCTGAATGTCTTACTAAGGGATTGATATTCCTCGTTACAATATATGATATCCTATGAAAAATCCACAAAACCCATCTCTCCCCTAGATCATCAATGTATATCACAGGCCGGAGAAGGAAATTTTCTCTAATACCATTGTAATGTTCCCGAACAGATTTGTTTGGAACATTGAGGTTTTTATTTGTTTTCTGGTTGTGGTGTTTCATCAAACACTTTGCAAATTTGACTTCTTGAGTTGCTCTAGGGTTTAATATTATGGTTTTGATTGTGTTTGCAGTAAGTGAATGATGTATATATAACCATGACATATAATCAACAAGATGTAATACAAGTAACATAAGGAATAGAGACAAATATATTATATCTAAATTTATTTATAATAATAACTAACCTCATAGCAAGTGAAGCAGATCTTGAATACATATACTAGAATAGAGTGTGTGGTTGATGATGCCTCCAATATACAAGATATATATGAAGATCTAAGCTTCCAAAATCCTCTCCAAGATGAATACAAGGTAACATTGAAGTCCAATTGTTACCGTTTCTTGTAAGTGATGCTCTCTCTGGCACATTCCACACTTCCTCGCTAAAAATGATCAAGAAAAGTAAGGCCTCCTCTCTAATGGCCTCAAACCTCTACAAAAATCTGTGAGAAAATATATCTTGTGATGGAAATAATATATGAGTAGACTTTGATTTGTAGCTCAACTGGAAGACCTCCAAGCAACAATATCCCTATGACAGATGCGCCCTCACTAGCTAAAGCAAACCAATAATTCGACCTCCAATAATATGGCGTCTAATTCATTGAAACCAAATTCCAAACTATATATTGGGGAATAGGAAACCCCTACGATAAATTTCCAAATGGTTGGGAGTGATCTCCCAATCCAAATCACTAGATCCCTTAAGAATAGTGCGCCCTCAAGAGGATACTCGCCCCTCTGGAAGCTATAATGAATGGATTGAAGAATCCTTTAAGAAATTGATGGAAAGAGGAGGTATGGTGATAGAAAGAAATTCAGAAGAGAGTTCTACTGCATATCTAGATTTCCCAAGACAAATCAAATTTATCTTCCTCAAGATGATGTGCCCAACCTACTGGAAACCCCCACAAGTGCGCCCTACTTCCTCAATTGTTCCTAAAACTAAATAGAACTAATGTAGAATGGTGAGGGAGGAATATTTCACCTCTTAGGCCAAGCTTGGATCAAGAAAGTGTGTGATATTTCACCATCGAGTTCATCTCTAGGGTTTGTTTGGTCAAAATCCTCAAAACCCCAAAGTACCATGGGCTCTCTAGCAAGAAGCCAGACATCAAAAAGATAATCAACATAATGAGATAATAGATGCCCCTGTCTCTCTTTCATCCCCCATGTTCATCTTTTCTCTCCAAATGACTTTTAATTTATTTTTATTATTCATTAATTAAATCACTTTATTAATTAATTAGCCTTTTTACCTCTAAAAAGTTTTTTATTTGTCCTTACGACTTCTCCAATCATTAAAAATCACTTATCATCTTCTAATAATGTAGTGCTCTTCCTACTGATTCCGGTGAGCTATTACACTAATAGGTTTCTCCAAGTATTATGCCCAAAATTACCTTCTTAGTGAAATTAATTAAAATATGACCCATAATAACTTAAAATTATAGAAATTATCAGAATGCAACGGAACCAAAGTGTGAAAAATGGATCTTGATGATGAAATACGATGAGAAATGCAAGTCGGGCCCAATAAAACCTCTCAAAAACTCTTGAACTCGCTATCACCCTCATCTGGCTACTCTGGTAGGCATAACACTCTATAACATAATAATGTCCAAAAATGGGGAGATTACATATCTGTAGTTGGTTGAGGTATTATATGTTCCAGAATTACTGATGAATTTTATATCTATGTCATATTTTCATATAAATGGATGTGGGATTATGTTCTCTCAAGGAATGAAGTACCTATATCCATAAGGAATCTTTTCTAATCCAAGTGTGTTTCTTAGTGTCCGTTTAGAGAGATTGCATAGAGTGCTTGATTAGGTTGTTTTTTGATCTAGTGGGTGGCATGGATAGGTCTCTTGATTAGAGTTCATTACATGTAGCGGGAGATGCTTCAAGTTCAAAGCGTATAGCTGCTTGCAATGTAGTGGGAGCAGCTACAAAAACAAAGGACATGATTGGGTTGGAGACAGATCTAGGTTGAAGCTCCAGAAGTACCTCCCTCGCTAAGAGGGAGTATTATATTTTGGTAGCTCAGACGTACTTCTACGTTTATTGTGCCTAGGAAGTAGTATGAGAAAATGCATCTCTCTAAAGAATTTATAAAGTGTATTTATAAAGTGACTTTATAAAGTAGTTTTATAAATTCAGGTTGCACCTTTAAAATATTTAATGGGTAAAAAGTGAGATTATGAATTTTGGGTCACTTAAGTGATTTAAGAGAACTCAAGAGACGGTTAAGTCATAACCATTGATCTCATCAGGGTAAGATATAATATTGACCACCTATCTCATTGGAAGACCAATTGTTAGGGAAGTCACTCTTTAATGAGTTCATAAAGGAAGCCATTGAGGAGAGTGGGGTGCACTTTTCAAAAATAGATTGACATATACAAAGAGGCACAGATTCAAAGAGTTTTCAAAGAGTTTCCAAGAGAGAGAGATTGAGTTGAAGAGAAAAGAGCTCAACCAACATGTGATATCAATTATAAAAACCTCTAAATATAACTTTCAAACACATTTTAGGAAAATGTCATTATTATAATATGTTTTTAACTTTATTATCAAATTTGCACCATGTTTTTAAGATCATTTTCATATTTACTTGAAAAACAAATTATGTTATCTTACTTCATGTCTAAAGAAAAATAAAGTATAAAATTCATTATAATAGAACCATGAAAATAATGCAATCTAAATTGTTACGTCATTCCCTTTTTAATGAAAAATAAAATGTTTTAAAATGCTTAAGTTAAAGACCATATAACAAATTATAAGCAATGTACAAAACATGAAATAGAAATGATTAAGAAAATATTGTAAACGATGAATTCCAAAATTTTAAGAAGATATTTGTAAACAATGAATTATTATTTTGTATTTAATATTAATAATAACATTCTCATAAATTTAATATTGTATATGAAAAAAAACATTCAATCATAAAACAAATTTTAATAAAAAATGAATTTTCATAAATTTTTATGACATTTATTTATTCATTGAAGACCGAATAAATACATGTGATATTATATATTGAATCTCAAGTGCACTGTTGTGGAATATTTATTTTTACCTATCTTACAGTTATAATAATTGCATAACTTGTGGACACTATGAGGATGAAAACAACTTTCACATGGGTTGCACTCCAAACATAATTCATAGAAATATCAAGGATGCCAACATTCTTCTAGAGAAAAATTTGAAAATATATTGGGTGATTTGGGTCGTTCAAGGATGTAAAGTGATAGGAAGACACTTTTGCAGTTGTCATATTACCATGAGATGAAGAGAACGATAGGATACATAGGTCCATACTAAACCATATATATCTAGTAATCCCTTTCTATTCTTCATAGTAACTCTATTAACTATTAAGAGGAGAGGAATTTTTTTGTATATATCCAATTATTACCTTAAGTTTTTCGTAAATGCTTTCACAATTATTTTTGCACTCAAATGTTAATGGACAAGAGTGATGTTTGTACTTTTGGAATGGTTTCCATAACTATGTTGATGTGTTCAGCTCGGCCAACACTGAGTAAGGTCATGGAAGAGCTTAAAGAGGCCATATTTGATGTATATTTTAACTTTATTTTATTATAATAAAATTTTAAAATTTTGTCAAGGATCCATATTTGCAAGATGCTCACAAGTTTATTGCAAATTTTTGTTCAATTAAATATCTAATAGATCTTGAGTATACCTATTGATAATGGGTAGATTTAATAGGGGTTTAGTGCTTAATAAGTTTTTTATGGACAGGATTAAATATGGCTGGAATATTCTTAGTAGTCACACAAAATAAATGGCTGTGATTTCAATTATTAACTTCCTAGCTATTATAAAGACATCCGTTTATGTGTTTACTTTTTTACATTTACCTAATCATATTTAAAAATTACTTT
>ML791047.1:9231-38881 GCA_009831015.1 Picea engelmannii
AATCTAGAAAGGCGGAGAGTCCATTTATATCGATTGGCATTTCAATTCTACCTCTCTCTACCTATATTCCCCTTCCTTTTCTATCGGACTTGCAAAGATTTGCCTGTGTTGGGCTTCGGTATCCACACAAAAACTGGAAACCCAAGTGCTTATTCACCTAATTAATTTCATTTCATGTGATCAGTAAACAACTACTATATGGATGGATCCAACCTCGCCAATCTTTCATACTCACATTGTGAATTAGAGTAGGGAAACAACCATATATACTCCCGATAGAAAGAAAATAAATTAAGCAGCGAAAGAAGAGGAATCGTAGTTGTAGTTGGGATGAATGAAAGAATGACTGGATGGAAGAAGCTAAACCACTTAAATGAATAACTTCATTAATTCATTCATCGAGCAGATACTTGTCGGAATCCCCAAAGGCTACTTGTCGCCTGCCTCGATTCAAGGCTTTTGTCTGTGATGATGATTATTACGACACTGCTCAGAGAGACTTCTATGTTTTCTAAGTGTATACTGCATGTATGCATCCACCCTTTGACTACATGACAGACCCTTTAAAATTCCACCCTTCCTGTGAAATTTTAAATTTTACTATACATTTCTCAAAAAACTAACAAAAATTGTCTTGACCTTCGCTGCTAGGTGGTCTTTAAAGCGAGCTGGTAACTTTGGAACAGGAGCAACTGAATAAGCAACTGGATCAACTGGCTATGTTCTGCTACCTATGTATCTGCACCTGCCCCTGTAACCTCTGCTTCTATCACCTATGCCTATGCTTTTTAAGATCAACAGGAGAAATTGTTGATTCCACTCGGTCAATTTAACCTGCCTGGTTCTTCTGCCGTGGAATCAATTCTATTATGCTCAACTGCTGCTGAAACTGCACCTGTCTCTGCTTCTGCTAGATCAAAAGATAGAATTGGGTCACCCACTTCTAGGTAAACTGGAAACTTAATAATCTACCACATCTGTAACTCGCTCTACTGTGACAAGTCTTCTCTCATTTCCATCTGGAGCTGCTATTGAAGCCACCCTTTTGGAATGAACGATGGAGGAACACCCATTGCTTACGGCATGGGCTACTATCATTGCTATATTTGGCGTGTAGACTACGGGACTGAGTTCCGTATCCGAAGTGGAGAGATAGCACAGTACCCGAAGCGAAGGGATTTGGCAGTACACGTATGTCGAGAATGAAGTCATGGACCTGCATCCGAAGTACAGCCAAGTGGTAAACATTTTTCAAAAAACTAGCAAAAACAAAAGTAAACATATTTTTTACAGGTATATTTAAACATTTGTACCTAGGACCCAACATCTTTGTCATGTCAAACTGGCAAATTCATTAATTGTGTAATTAATTTTATACATTGAATGACGTGAAGCCTGCAATAACACATCAAAGATATTAGCCAATAAAACTTTAGAAAAATATGTTTTTTTATTATTTAAAAAAATATATTTATTGATTTCCTATGTTAGACATTGAATATAGCACATAAATTTTAAGTCAACTATAAACTAATAGATAGTCAATGAGCAACTCATCGCTATAGTCCCAAGCCTTTGGCAGGGACTAATAATATTGTATTAGTTTTTTTTTATTTTTTATATAAACTATATATACAGTTTATATATATATATATATATATATATATAATAAAATTAAAATCCATAGAATTCAACACCTCTTGAATTAATGGAAAATTGAACACCTCTTTAATTAGGGAACTGTAATTTTTAAATACGTATATAATTTTGTATTCAGTCATGTCTAACGATGAGTTCATATAGTAAGCACTACGTACACTTGGGTGCTGCACATACATCATTGTTGGAAGACGCAAAAGCGATGTCATGATTTGGATCCCATTTTTAATCGTAAATATCGCTGGTCACTTCAAGGAAGTGGAAATGAGTACATAGTTTAATTAGCTTTCATTTCACACTAAAATGTTTAGTGCTGAATTACATTCCAGTTCACATTAGAATATGTAACATAGCATTTGAAAATGAAAATGTGTATTTTAAATCTGATTTTTTTTTTATTGATATTAGATGTTTTAAAGATTTAATTTTTTAAGGATTTTTTAATAGTTAAATTAATTTATCTATTTAAAAATGTAATTTAAACAATAAAAAAATATATATTTTTTCTAAATTTATGTTGTTCTTAAAAGAAGACCAAAACATAAAATAGTTAGATAATACATTTTTTATATAATTAAAAAAGTTAATGAAAAAATGAAAAATGGTTTATCTTTTTATTTTGTTTTTTCCTTCTTCATTATTAGATTTTTAATTTTACATAACTTTATTTTAGTCTTAAATAATTTTAAGTAATTATGAATTATAATTATATAATTACTAATTAAAAATTTAAATGAACTTAAATCTAAAAACATTTACATGATATATATCATACAAATTTTAATAAGTTGAAAAAATTATACTATAGATAAATTTTATATCAAAATTTAGATTTATAAATCAAACTATCAAATTTTAATTTTACATAAATGTTATTAAATATATTTAATTTATTTTAAAATATATATGTTATTTTAAAATGCTAATTAAGATAATGTGTGAAAACAAGGTCAAAATAAAAATTACAGTTGAAATTCAGTAAGTCTTAAAAAATGATTTAGTAATTATTATCAATTTATTAGGTTTTTAAAATACTTTAATAATATAATTTAGTAGAATACATATTGCTTGCACATTTCTAAGTAATCTAAATGACTAGTATGAATTGAGATGACCTATTATATTCATGGCATTGTAATCTAAATATATTTGAAAATTTTTGTTTATAATTTATTATTAATTTATATTTTGAGATATTCTTTTTATTAAATATTAATTTATGATTAATTAAAATGATTTTAAAAATATTATTTATATATTATTAAATAACTTTTATAAGTCAATGTATTTCTTTTATTAAAAAATAATTTAATAACTTATGATTAATTAAATAGTAATTTATGATTAATTAAAATTATTTTTTAAATATTTTTTACACATTATTAAATAAGTAAATAAAATTTATAATTCAACTAGTTTCTTTAATGAAAAAAAAAATTATAATTAATTAAAACATTTCCAACCCAATAAATTAATTAAAACATTTGGAACACAATAAATTAATTAAATTAATGAGTAGAAAAGCTACCTAAAACCTAATGGATATGAGTTTAGTCACATTGTGAGTTATCCATTTGATAATCAGTTCAGTTGGCACGTTCGTTTTGATGAGATAATGGGAGACGATTTTCTTTTTTAAAGACTTATGGGGGAATCAATGATATCACAAGAAAGGAACATGATATCATATATTATTTAATAATTATGAGATGAAATAGAATTTGGTAAATAGTTATGCATGTGTGTTTAATAATATAGATTTTTTAATTATTATGACAAAAAGTTATAAGAGAGTGTTTATATAATTATAATAAAAAATATTAGAAAGTTACATTGACTATTTTATATTAATATGATAAATAATAAAGTATTTTATATTAATATGATAAATAATAAAGTTTTATTTGTATTTGATTTTAATTATTTGTTTTCATATGAAGATTTTTATAAATTTGATTATTTTAATTTAAAAAGAATTATAAAAAAAACATATATTTAAATAAATTAATTAAATAAATCACTTGATTTAACTATTTTAAATTATTATGTATTTTTTTTTATATTAAATTATTATGTATTTTCTTATATTATTTTGGAAACTTAAAAAAAAATAACTTTATAGCTTTAATTCACATAATTAATAAATAAAACACATATTAGTAGATATCAATTTAATTTCTTCATTAGAATGGGTTGAAGGTGGATTTCCATGGTTAGATTTAACATGTATATATTTAGCCCTAACCTTGATTGATGCAAACTATCTTCATCCAATTTTTTATTTGTTTTTAATATGTTATCTTGATAATAATATTTTTTGAAAAAATATTAATGTCATTTGCAGTGTCAAATTTGTATTCAATTATATGTTTATCATCTAAAAATTTTATTAAAATTAACAAGTCACTTTTCTTCTCAACAATTGATTCAATGTTCAACATATACTTTTAAATAAAAATCATGCTAGCATGATCTACATAGTAGTCTACCATAAGTATTGTTTTAAACTTATGTCTTGGAAAATTATATTTTTTATTTTTTTTTGGAAACAATACGTTTTGAATAGGAAACATCCATGAGTATCCTACATATTTTTTATAAGATTTATGCTACTTATTTTAGTGTGGGAGCCTTCATAATTGTGGAAGAAAATTTAAATATAAGTTAGAGAATGAACTAAATTAAAGATATTTTATGAAACTCAAAGTGTGAAAAAATCAACTCAAAGTATAGATCAACTCTACCACTTGAGATAAAAGATGAAGGGGTTGGGTTTCATTCTCTGGAATTTACATTTGTAGAAAATCATGTAAAATGGGGGGTAGGATTTTTCCATGGATTAAACATTGTAGTTAGATAGAGGTTTTCTTAAAATTTAGATAGAAAGCTATGATATAATTTTAAAAGGGAGGTTTTATTAAATCTTGGATTAAAGATTTGTTAAAGTAACAAAAAATCCCAATAAGGTGAAAACATCAATTGAGTAAATAATGTCAATCAAGCTATAATTTATAATTAAAGATAAGAAAAGAAAAAAATAACAATAAAATTGTGAGTAAATAATGTCATTCAAGCTATAATTTATAACTAAAGATAAGAAAAGAAAAAATAACAATAAAATTGTGAGAATACTTGCATATATTTACTCTACCATTCTGAAATGAGAAAAAAAAATAAAAAATTGTATGGGATAAAATATTAATATGGAAAAGAAAGAAATGAAATATAATGGTCAATGAATTGGTGGAGTTGAAGTGTTAGAGAAAGTCAGAGATATGATGAGAAGAAAGACATGAGAAAAATTGAAAAAATAAGAAGAAGAAAATGTAAGGTCATTTGAGAAAAATCAAGAGATATGATAAGAAACAAAAATGTAGAATTAAGAAAACAAGAAGAAGAAAATGTAAAGACATTTGAGAGAAAGTAAGAGATATGATGAGAAAAAAATGAGCATAATTGAGAAAATAAGAAGAAAATGTAAGAAGAAGAAGACAAACTTGAAGGGAAAAGAAGATTATTTACAAGATATATGTCATAAAATTTCAAATTAATAGATACAAATTATACTATATTTATAATTATTTGGTAAATATTTTACCAAATTTTAGATCGATAAATTAAAATGATAAAATTTTAATCTTAGTTAAATGTTATTAAATGTATTTTACATATTTGTGATTACATATATTTCAATTATTTCAAAATATATATGTTTTTTAAGTGCTAATTAAAGATGATGTGTGAAGACAAAGTTAAATAAAAAATCTCATTTGAAGTTCATTAAATCTTTAAAATGATTTAGTAATTATTGTTAATTGATTTAATAAATTAAATATCACTTCAGATTACGAAATAATCTAGTATGAATTGACATGACTGATAACATTTTAACTTATGTTTATTTAGTATATTTAAAAAAAAATATTATTTAGAAATCATTAACTAATTTACACATTAATATATTAATTTATAATTAATTAAAATTAATTTAAAAATATTGTTTAATAAGTTTAAAAATCAACAAATTACCTTTATTGAAAAAGTGGATGAAATGTAATTTAGTAATTTATGATTAATTAAAAAATTTGAAGGAACAAAAATTAATAAGTAAAAAGTTGAAACCTAATGGATGTATGAGTGAGATTACTTTATTCAAAGTATTATCCTAAGTCTATGAGTTGACATGTTCCTTATGATGAGACACGATTTAAGAAGAAATGCATAACTTGATAGAACTATTCTACTTTTAACCGTTCCATGTATAATTTGTAGAACTTAGATTTATATGATGATGGAACATGTATATATTTAGACATACTCTTGATTGATGCACATTACCTTCATCTAGTTTTTAAACTTTGGATGGGTGTTGAAAAAAGAATAGCAATAGATGGTGTGCTACATACATAGTTTTGAATYCATAAGGATGTGKCCTAYTTTTTAATGAAAATCTTAYATATATTTTAWATTRAATCTCTAKAAACTTATACATTTTYTTATGAATTTTGATGTGYATTAAAAAATATTTATAAAGGWTTGSTTTTATTTTYTAACAATAAATTTTCAAAAAATATTAATGTCATTTAGTGTCAAATTTTAATTYAATTGTATGTTTGTCTTTGCAAATTTTGAGAAAAKTAATTAATTCAATGTTTAYYATATAATTTTCAAAWAMATAAATAAATAARCAAGTATGATCTTAGCTTACYCTACATATTAAATATTTTTWAAATATTKTTTAACATATTRWAAATTGSTTTATAAATCAACAAGTTATCTTTAATAARGAATAATTAAATAATAAYTTATGATTAATTAAAAYATTKRGAGGRAAAATGAATTAATGAGTAAATAAGAYAATAATATTAAACTAACCTAATARTTTAAAAGATTTGATARGGGAATCAATGATCTCACAACAAAGGCATATGATATGATATGTCACTTAATGAAATAGAATTTGTCGGGAGCTTCAACAAAAGTTCAGGCATATCACTAGGAAACTAGGAAAAAGAGGGAATATAAAATGAAAGGGGAAACCCAAGGAAAAAGAAGAAAGTCCAACTTAGTAAGGTATCTAGCATTTAAGAACTTTCTAAATTAAACTCAACTAGTAAATTAGTAAGGGGTAAAGTCATTAAAACTTGTAAGGGAAAATGGGGACACCTAGGAGCGATTCTAGGAGTGCTTTTAAGTGGGTGAGGGAAATAGGAGTAATTAATTAATTAATCAAATTAATTTATGGTGCAATGAAGGGGATGGCTAACACATGTACGGGGAGGATTTTATGAATTAAATTGTCGAAAAATAAATTAAATGGGAATTTGGGAAAGCAAATGATTTCAAAACTCTATATAATGGAGGGAGGAGAAGGATGATGGATATCTTTTGTTATGCGTAATGTTACACTGCATAATTTTAGACTTGATTGACTTAGCTTGTGGGATTTGGGATAATCGGCTCGATGAGGAGTAGTAGCTTGGCCTTGTGAGGCGAGTTGGGAGCTAGTTGATTTTATGGTTAGTGTGTGTGGCCCTTTTGTGGCTTGGGGGATAAGGGGGAAGAAGAGTACCCCTAGCATTGGCTGGGAGGTACCAATGATGTCTCATTGGTCGACAAGCAGGAGTTGCACGAAGCGTGTGAGACAATAACTCAAAGCAAGCAACTTGGGATATGATACGCTTCCTTTATTTCTGCATTGTAGATTATTAGTATACTTTGTGATTTTAGTTATGTATATTTAATTGGCTAAAGAAAATGATTGATCTCGCATTTTAATTGATAATTGAATCTCCCCCATAGCCTTAAGCTCATTCTTGATTGATTCCCTTGGATTTCGATCCCTGCATGTCATGACCGTCTTATGGTTTTATTGATTTTGTGATGAGTTTGCGCTTCTTACTTTGCCCTCGTCCCCAGCTCATCAGTCCTCGCCTGGGCAGTCGGCTAGGATCCAGATCGACGATCGTCACTTTGGTGTTAATAGACCTATAGATCCTAATGCCCTTCCTTTATGTGTGACAATGATGAGTGACAGATGTTTTTGCCTAGTCCTCTACCCATGTTGATTGTTCTTGGTTGATTGATTGTTTTGTGCTTTCTTGCGATTGAATACCTCTCTTTATTGTTCATTTTTTCCACTGCAAGTACTCAACCACGAAATATTTTTCTGTGCAATTGTTTACAATTCGATGGTGAATAGCTTTGTGTCTTTAATCCATAGTTTACCCTGCAATTTATTAATTTTGATGGCAATTTACTCTGAGTTTTCGATGCACTAAACCTTAGAATTTTTCCTCTTCATTTTATTAGATCTGATGATAAAATCCTCTACGAATCAACCCTTTCCTTTTCTCTTTTTTTTCATTACTTTTGGAAAATGGAATTCTTCCTTTGCCATTATTCATTAAAGGCGAATTGACTATGCATTTATGCCTCTGTCCTGTGAATTCCTCCTAGCTCTTTACAACATTCAATTCATTTTTTTGTAGGTGTTTTACTCATCTATTGGCTATTACAGAACCCATTTTTATTGCGTTTTAATTTCTCTGCAAGTTATTGCATTTATGACGATTTGACCCTGTGCGTCACTCACACTTGCCAACTTTTTATTAATTTTATTGGTCATTAAGGGTCCGACAACATAAATTCCTATAAATTTAGTGAAATCCCCTTTTTATTATGTGTATGGAGGGATAACAGTTCTACCTGGAGCATTCCATGTGGTAGCGATTGTTACATTAACTCGATAATGAATTGTTAGCTTTTAAAATCATTAGTGGTTGTTAGCGTTTAAACTGGGTAGCGAAATTTTTACTCAAAACTACCTACTGCGATTTTTTTATATTAATTGAATGACAACGATATAGTAGGTGCATTATGGCTATGTAATGACAATGTTTTAGCATGCAAAGTGTGACTGCGAACTTAAAATACTCAGAGATATACCCACTTCTTTTAATACTATTATTTGCTCTGCATGCTACTTATATATTCATTGATTATCTATGACGATGATGTGTCAATTCGTTATTACCAAATCATTTTTTTTGCAATTTGTTTTTACTAGTGCGTTTTTATTCATATATTGATTGCATCCTTACCTTAAGTTGACAGTGTTTTACCCAACATACCCACAATTTTTTCATGGCACTTTACATAATATACAAACTATGATTTCCATGGAAATTACTGAGCGTTATTCTATTCATTGTTTTTATTACACAACCATATCTTGTTTACCAAATGATATGATGAGAATCTCTACATTAACATTTTTGGCCATCACTCCATAAACCTGGAAGGCTCTTTTCACGAACTGGAGGCTCTATCACTATAATTACAGGAGCTCATTCCCGACTGTTAAAGGTTCCAGGTATTTCAGGGACATCGAAATAGAGGTGGCGGTTTCTGATTAACATCGACTGTCAATTCTGATTTTTTTAATATAAAAGCGTGGACTCCATTTGCCAATAGCACCCTTTTGGCCTCGAAATGTACTGATCAAGATGTGAAATGTAATCCATTTATATTTGTTATAAATATAAGAGTACTTGTCATTTCTGGAAAAACACAGTGTAGTTTGGATGGAGAATTTAATAGTCAACTTGTATGTTTAATAGACATAAATTTTATGTACACTTGTATGTATGACAACGACCTATCCAAAAATTTATCAAAATCTTACCTTTAAATTCATAAATAGAACTTAATAGACAACGATGTTAGGAAGGCGATTATTATTACCGTGATAGCCAAATATATAAAAATTGGGAGTTGAGACCTCGGCAGATGTGCTACCGCCCTAATTATTGTTATTTAATTTTCCCCTTTAACTCCATAGCTCTGCTACATACGTCAATATAACAGTGGTAACAAAAAGTAATGGCAAACTGTTTGCATGTGTAAAAACTTAGTAAAACAATAGAAGTCGATAAAAATATTAACCAATAAGCAACTTGAAAATTAAAATTTACTCTAATTTTCAAGGATTTTGGAGTACGCAGAGAACCTTGAAACTCATGGCCGAAGACTTGATGAAATACCAGGATAATGTTGTTAAGTACTCCATTAATTAGAGTAAGTGGAATTTTAGATAATAAGGAAAGTGATATATTATTACAGTGATTATCATTATTATAGTGATATATGTTAGGTAGGCAATATGTTATTACAATGAATTGAACGACTATTGACAACAATTTTTATGTAATTTGTGTTTGAATTTTAATTAGACAACAATTTTATATATTAAATGACAACAATATCATATCAAATCTTCTATATAATATATTTGAGATACCACAATATAATATAGACAACCTTTATTAATAGATAGCAATAATTTTTAGAAGGATATCAATGTTATAGGAATATCTATTAACATACATAGATTTTATAGTTAGACTGTGTTACCATTGTTAGACATAGATCCTTGATAGATAACCATGTGGATTGTTGACAACAAAATTTTACAGACAACGATATTAAGGTTAGATAGCGTTTCCGTGTGGCTACCAAAGAGAATAATCCTTAGATGGCTAATCACATCCTTTAATTGATGTAGGTTTGCCTGAGATTTTGTTGCGCCTCAGTTAATGTCTCGCATATCACCTTGTGATGACATGATTCCAGTTGAGGGGATCATGGCGTGCCCTATTGGATAGCGGCGAATGATAACTTGGTCAGAGTCGAGAATCCCATTGAGGGTGTTTTTTATCGTTGTAAGTTGTTGTTAGCACTTGGGTTGTAACGCCTTCATGCATTTGGTTTGCACACCTTTGAGATTCTAGTTATTGGTCGTCGAGACCATTGTGTCGAGAATGTGGACATTGTCACTTAGCCTATAAGAATCTTCGTGTTTATGTTGGGCGAGTAGTCATTTCTGTTTGTCATTGATTTCCGCATGTTTCACCCAGTTGCTTGATGTGCTAATGTTAAGTCATTGTTCTCTATTTTCAGATATGCTTGCATGGTGTTTGTCGTCAGTTGTGTGGTTCAACTATTGCCGTCATTAACTTCCTCCCGAAAAACAAAATAAAATTTTTCAATCTTTTCTTCACTGGTAGTAGTAACCTTTGGGGTCGTTACATATGGTATCAGAGCAGGTTCAACCTTGCGACTGTGGATCGCCAGGATTTCCACTACAGTAAACCCATGAGTATTAACTATTGCATTAATTAAAAACCTTAAAGTGTCCATGTGGTGACCACATTTAGAGGATGCCTCTGAGGTTCGCAATGTGGTGTCGTGGAAGGAGGTGTGATGTCGCCAAAAGTTCCCGCACCCTCGGAGTCGAACCCCCAAGGGGAAGAACAATTCCTTGGGATGGATTCACTTGTTGTTAGGGATGATGATGGTCTGACAAGGCCCTTCCAGGTAATGCCAAAGGGCCTTTATTCACCATCAGTACTGAGATGAGGCCAGGGAACCTGTACCCCTGAGGGTCCACAACGCGCCTTATCCAGTACCGTTAGCATCCATCGAGAACTCGAGAGAGTTGAATTCTCGATTCCTCGAGTGTCGCGGATGGCTGTGTTGTCGAGGCATGGTTGTATATCAAGGAGTTATGCTTCACGCTTCGCTATATGACCTCTAGCATGAAGGTCCACATGGTGGTATTTCAACTAAAGGGGAGCACTCTTCTATGGTGGAAGACACTCTTGCCACTTTGAACATGGTCGTCGATGACGTGTCATGGAAACTGTTTGAGGAATGGTTCTAGGAGAGGTATATTTCTGAGGAATTCATCGAGTGTCATCTCAACAAGTTCTACGCCTTGCGACAAGGCATCTGCATGGTGCCCGCGTATGAGGCCCATTTTGGAGCTTCTTCGGTATGATCCGCACCAAATTAACTAGAAGCGTGAGGTCAAGAAGTTCGAGTTTGGCCTTAATATTAGAATTCAACTTCTAGTTCAGGTACCAGGATTACTGAACTGAAGAAAGTGTGTTGGATTGTGGGGAGACACATTACCTACATTTCTGCCCAGAGGAAAGGGTCGCATCTAGATCATTCGGACCCACTACAAATGGGAGTTTTGGGCAAGGCCCATCAGATTCTTGCAGTGGTGAATAACTACCAAGAAGAGCACCGGTCGACTGCACTCGAGACATCAGGTACCATCGCTGACCGGACCCTTAGTATTTGATAGATCACGGTGCTACCGAAAGTTTCATATCTAGTGCAATGATAAAAAGGATTAAGGTAAAGGCAGTCAAACAAGATGAGTTTAGCTTCGTAGAGATGGATTCGGGAGCTAAACAAAAGTTTGGAGGAAAGGTTACAGGTTGTACCCTTAACCTGGGAGAGTTTGTCACCAGAGCCAACTTGTATGTCACGATATTAGGATCTTATGACGTCGTGATTGGTATGGATTGATTGTAATTGCATGAGGCGGTACTAAAATATAAGAAAAAACAGTTGATCTTAGTCGATGATGAGGGAAAAAGACGCGTTATTGTAGGACGAAACCAAGGAGTTTCCCCGAGGTTCATCTGTTCCTTGCAGCTACGGAAGAGCATGCGTAAGGGATTTAAGCTTTATGCGATCCTTGCGTTAAATGAGAAGGGAGTAGCGAAAGGTCTAGAACACCTTCCGGTGGTGAGAGAGTTTGCAGACATCTTTCCAGAAGAGTTACCTGGGATGCCGCAAGAGAGGGAATTGGAGTTTACTATAGACCTAAAACCAGGGACTGAACTGATAGTGAGAACACCTTATCGGATGTTGACCCTAGATTTACAGGAGTTGAGAATGCAACTAAAGAAATTGTTGGACCTGGGACTGATATGTCCAAGTTTGTCACCGTGGGGTGCACCTGTTATTTTCATACGAAAGAAGGATGGGTCATGGAGGATCTACATTAAATACCATCAATTTAACAAGGTAATGATCAAGAATCAGTATCCGTTGTTGAGGATTGATGCTTTGTTTGATCATATGAAGGGTGCGACGGTGTTCTCAAAGATTGATTTGCGATCAGGATATCACCAGCTATGGATTAAGGAAGATGACGTCCCTAAGACCGCCTTTAAGATGAAGATTGGGCATTACGAGTTTATTGTTTTACCGTTTGAACTTACAAACTCTCCAGGGGTATTTATGAGTTTGATGAACGAGGTGTTCCGCGAGTACTTGGAGAAGTTAATCCAAGTATTCATTGATGATATTTTGATTTACTCTTGGACGACAGAGGAGTATGAAGAGCACTTGCGCTTGGTACTATAGTGTTTGCGAGAGCACAAATTATATGGGAATTTTTCCAAATACTCATTTTATCAATAGAGGATTCACTAATTAGGGAATTTCATCTCCGAAAAAGGTATCATCATGGATCCAACAAAGGTCGAGGCTATTATGGAATGGCCCGCGCTGAGGAATGTCCCATAAGTGCATAGCTTCATGGGTTTAGTAGGATACTATCGACGGTTTGTCGAGGGATTTTTGAAGATAGCAAATCCGATAATGGAATTGTAGAAGAAGAACAAGAATTTTGTCTGGACCGAGGAATGCGCGAAAGTATTTTGGAGGCTCAAAGAGTTGTTGACAACAACACCGATACTAAAGGTCCCTGAGATCGATGCGAACTTCTTGGCATGCACTGACGCATCCAAGGAAGGCTTAGGAGTCTTGATGCAAGACGGTGGAGTGTTCGCTTACACCTCAAGGAAACTAAGAAGGCATGAGGATAACTATACGATGCATGATTTCGAGTTGTTAGCCATTGTATATGCCTTGAAGGTTGGGGACACTACATTGTTTAACAAAATTTTTAACTAAAGACAGACCACTGTGGAATACAACACATCTTTACCCAAAATGAATTGAACGCGCGACAACGATGTTTGTCGGAATCATGTAGCGAGTACGATTTCAAGATTTCTTACATAAAAGGAATAATGAACCGAGTGGCAGATGCATTGATTTGGATACCACACATTTTCGGTGTTGCCTCTTCAAACGAATCTAAGTGGAAGGATTCTAGCTTTACAATGCGACGATGACTGGTACAAAGAGGTCAAGGATATTATCGGACAAAACAAAATGATGGTACCAATATTTGAAGGATTTATATTGAACGACGACGGACTACTGAGATTTAAAAATCGAATTTACGTACCACCAAATGACGACTTGAGGATTTGATCCTAAACGATGCTCACAAAGAAGTGTACATGGCTCACCTGAGAGTCATGAATATGAGGGAGAACCTTAAAACCCCATCCTTCTGGAAAAGAATGAGGGCAGACATAGTCAACTATGGGGCCATATGTCTAGAATTTCAGCAGTTAAAGGGTGAACATAGACATCCAGTAGGATTACTACAACCACACGCTATTCCAAAATTGAAATGGGAGGTTATTTCGATGGATTTCATTATTGGATTGCCACTGACCGCAAGGAGACATGAATCGAATTTTGTGGTAGTTGACCCTTTAAAGAAGAGTGCTCATTTTATTCCGATGTGTACGCCATATCAGGAACATGACATAGGTAGAGTTTCCATCAGTGATATCGTGATGCTTCATGGCGTACCTAAGAGGATTATATCCGATCAAGGATCAATGTTACTGGATGATTTTTGACTAGTTTCCAAGAGGCCTTGGGAACCCAACTTAACTTTAGAACTGCATATCGCCCGGAGACTAATGCGCAGACCGAACGAATGAACCAGACCTTGGAAGACATGTTGCGCATGCACGTGATGGACCAAAATAAGTATTGTGAATAATTCTTGCCACTAGTGGAGTTCGCTTATAACAACAGTTACCAAAGCACCATTAAGATGGCTCCCTTCGAGCTTCTTTATGGGTGACTGTGTCAAACGCCTTGGAGTTGGGATCAGCTTGAGGATAGGGTCCTGGTGGGACCAGAAGCGATCCAAGAAATGGAAGATTAAATTCAAACTATAAGACAAAGGATCAAGGAAGCACATGATCGACAGAATAGTTATGTTGATGCACGTCATGTCGACCGTAGTTACGATGTGGTGATCGAGTATTTTTGTGGCTGAAACCATGTAAGAGTTCGCGCAAGTTTGGAAAGGGGACAACCTATCTCCTAGGTTCATGGGATCCTACGAGATTGTGGAAAAGAGAGGCCTGTGGCATATTGACTAGCCTTTCTTGATTCTTGAGGCATATGCACAATGTCTTTCACGTCTCTGTTTGAGACATTATGATTAATGATCCTACACATATTTGAATTGAGCACCTTGCGGGTGTAATATGAGGGTGCCCTCATAGCTGAGCTGATCAACATCCTGGATCATCACATTCGACTGCTATGGCATCGAACAATAGATGAGGTCAAGGTCTAGTGGAACAACTATAGTCCACACTCGGGGACCTTGGAGGATGCATATGTTAAGCGCCAACAGTTTTCATTTTTGTTGGATAGATAGACTTATGATACTGTGATACACATTATTTTGGCACTTATATACTATGAAACTTTGGGATGAAGTTTATACCAAGAGGGGGTGTATGTAACATCCTGCTCTTGTGTGCACTGAGTAAACTTATTCTTTGAGGACACATGCTTGTAAGTGATCCAGATTATTATACCATTGACTGTTGATTATTATTATGAGGCACTATAGTTGTGATTATATGTTATTTTATTATATTGACTTAGGCATGTGCTATTGACTTGGTTCACCTGAGTGTGCAAGATTTGGACCTTGAGGATGTTGAGGCATCGATGAAACCCTTGGATTTCAGATTGAGGCAGGGAGTGGACTATTGGGGTCTGATTGTTGTATATATATATATGACATATGTGCATCTGATTAGATGTTATGATTATGGATTTTGTTCCTACATGATTTGTTGATGATGCAGGCTAACGATATCTTGCCGACCAAACTCACATGCATGTGGAGTAAAGGGGTCACACATGATAACCAGAGATGTTGAGGGAGAGGCGTGGACAAAAAAATTGCCACAACCTATGAGCACTCCTGCCATGGCTCAAACAATAGGTTAACAACTACCTATTTCGAGAATACCCACGATGTCGTGAGGGCAGACCGCGAAATTCGCTCACGATGATTCTAAGGGGCGAGCAATAAGGCAGGGGCCTTATTCCTTAAAGGCCCTTATTCTCCCACAAGATTACCTGGCGGAGTATTGACTCCAGGGGTTTTGATGTCTACCAAGTCAGTCAAGAGGCGAGTGGCACCCTTGAAGCACGTAGTGGCTCTTGAAGGGCATGTCGTGCAAGAAAAAATGGAAAGAGGCGAGTGTCACCCTTGGAGCACGTAGTGCGTCCTGAAGGGCATGTTGCGCAAGGGAAACAAATTGAGGTGAGTGGCACCCTTGGAGCACCTAGTGCGTCCTGAAGGGCACGTTGCGTTGTTAATTAATAAATGGATAAGCCTAGATGGCCTTAGGATGAATAATGTGATAATAAAGATTTAAAACATTTCCTCTAATAAAATGTCGCCCAGCCTAGGAAAATAAAGTCTAGGTCTAAGTGATACTTTTGATAAAAGAAATTTTAATCTATTTATATAAAAATAAATAATTAATAATGATAATCATCATTAATCATGTGACGAGAAGGGGGTAAGTAATTCATTTAATTTATAAAAATATTTTGGGGGATAAAATGTAAAAAGGGGAAAAATGGGAAATAATTGTTTTGTCACTTATGCTAATAAAAAATTATTAATTAAAAAGTAAAAAGGGAAAAAAATACTTTCTACACATGCCAATTTGATTTTTAAATGAAAAGGGAAAGAGAGAAATTTAAAAGAGTTAGAAAACTAGGAAAAAGAGGGAACATAAAAAGAAAGGGGAAACCCAAGGAAAAAGAAGAAAGTTTAACTTAATAAGGTATCTAGCATTTAAGAACTTTCTAAATTAAAATCAACTAGTAAATTAGTAAGGGGGAAAGTCATTAAAACTTGTAAGGGAATATGGGGACACCTAGGAGTGATTCTAGGAGTGCTTTTAGGTGGGTGAGGGAAATAGGAGTAATTAATTAATTAATCAAATTAGTTTATGGTGAAATGAAGGGGATGGGTGACACATGTACGAGAAGGATTTTATGAATTAAATTGTTGAAAAATAAATTAAATGGAAATTTGGGAAAGTAAAGGAGTTCGAAACTCTATATAATGGAGGGAGGAGAAGGATGATGGATCTCTTCTGTTATGTGCAATGTTACGCTGCAAAATTTTAGACTTGACTGACTTAGCTTGTGGGAGTTGGGATACCCAGCTCGATGAGGAGTGGTATATCGGATTTGCGAGGCGAGCTGGGAGCTAGCTAATTCTCTGGTTGGTTTGTGTGGCCCCTTTGCGTATTAGGGGCCTAAGGGGGAAGAAGAGTACCCCTAGCGTTGGTTGGGAGCTATCAGTGAAGTCTCATCGGTTGGCAAGCGAGATCTGCATGGAGCGCGTGGGACAACAACTCAGAGTGGGCGACTTGGGCTACGATACACTTCCTTTATTTCTGCATGGTAGATTATTAGTATACTTTGCGCTTTTAGTTTTGTATATTTAATTGGGTAAATAAAATGATTGACCTAGAATTTTAATTGATAACTGAATCTCCCCCATAGCCTTAAGCTTGTTGTTTATTGATTTCATTGTATTTTGATCCTTGCATGTCATGACTGTCCTATGGTTTTATTGATTTTGTGATGAGTTTTCCCTTCTTACTTCGCCCTCATCCCCAGCTCATCAGTCCTCGCCTGGAAAGTCGACTAGGAGTCGGATCGAGAGTCGTCACTTCGGTGTTAATAGACCTATAGATCCTAATGCCCTACCTTTCTATGCGATGATGATGAGTGACAAATGTTTCTTTCCATCCGTCTACCCATGTCGATTGTTCTTGGTTGATTGATTGTCTTGCGCTTTCTTGCGATTGAATACCTCTCTGTACTGTTCATTTTTTCCACTGCAAGTATTCAACCACGAAATATTTTTCTATGTAATTGTTTATAGTTTGATGGCGAATAGCTCTGCATATTTAATCCATAGTTTACTGTGTGATTTATTAATTCTGATGGAAATTTACTCTGAGTTTTCGATGCACTAAACCTCATAATTTTTCCTCCTCATTTTATTAGATCTAATGACAAAATCCTCAATGAATCAACACTTTCCTTTGCTCTGAGTTTTCATTACTTTTGGCAAACGAAATTCTTCCTCTGCCATGATACATTAAAGGCGAATTGACTCTTTGTTTATGCCTCTGGCCTGTGAAATCCTCCTATCTCTTTACAACATTCATTTTTTTTTTGTAGGCGTTTTACCCATCTATTGGCTGCTATAGAACCTTTTTTTACTGGGTTTTAATTTCTCTGCAAGTTAGTATGTTTATGGCGATTTCACCCTGCGCGTCACTCACACTTTCCATCTTTTTATTAAATTTTTTGGTTGTTAAGGGTATGACAACATAAATTCATAGAAATTTAGTGACAACCCCTTTTTATTATGTGTATGGAGGGATAACAGTGCTACTCGGTGCATTCCATGTGGTAGCGATTGTTACATTAACTGGGTAGTGAATTTCTAGCATTTAAATTGGGTAGCGATTGTTAGCGTTTAAACTGGGTAGCGAAATTTTTACTGAGAACTACTCACTGCAATTTTGTTATATTAATTGAATGACAACGATATGGTAGGTGCATTATGGCTGTGTAATGACAATGTTTTAGCATGCAAGGTGTGACTGTGAATTTAAAATACTCAGAGATATACCCACTGTGTTTAATATAGTTATTTTTTCTACGTGGTACCTATATATTCATCGATTATCTTTGACGACGATGTGTCAATTCGTTATTACCAAATCATTTTTTTTGCAATTCATTTTTACTAATGCATTTTTACCCAGAGATTGATTGCGTCCTTACCTTAAGTTGACAACGTTTTACCCAGCATACCCACAACTATTTTCATGGCACTTTACATAATCTACACACTATGATTTCCATGGAAATTTCTCAACGTTATCCTATAATTCATTGTTTTTATTACACAGCCATATCTTATTTACCCAACGATATGATGAGAATCTCTACATTAACATTTTTGGCCATCACTCCATAAACCTGGAAGGCTCTTTTCACAAACTAGAGGTTCTGTCACTGTAATTATAGGATCTCATTCCTGACTGTTAAAGGTTCAAGGTATTTCATGGACATCAAAATAGAGGTGGCATTTTTTGATTAACACCGGTTGTCAGTTCCAATTTTTTGGATATAGAAGCTTGGACTCCATCTGCCAATAGCGCCCTTTCGGCCTCAAAATTTACTGATCAAGATGTGAAATGTAATCTGTTTGTATTTTTTATAAATATAAGAGTAATTTTCGGTTCTGGAAAAAGACAGTGTAGCTTGGATGTCGAATTTAATAGTCATCTTGTATGTTTAATAGACATAAATTTTATGTACACTTGTATGTATGACAATGACCTGTCCAAAGCTTTATCAAAATCTTACCTTTAAATTTATAAATAGAACTTAATAGACAACGATGTTAGGCAGGCGATTATTATTACCATGATAGTCAAATGTATAAAAACTCGGAAGTTGGAACCTCGACAGATGTGCTACCACCCTAATTATTATTATTTAATTTGCCCCTTCAACTCCTTACCTCTGCTACATACGTCAATATAACGGTGGTAACATAAAGTAATGGCAAATTGTTTGCATGTGTAAAACCTTAGTAAAACAACATAAGTTGATAAAAATATTAACCAATAAACAACTTCAAAATTAAAATTTACTTTAATTTTCAAGTATTTCGGAGTACGCAGAAAACCTTGAAACTCATGTCCGAAGACTTGATTATATACCAGGATAATGTTGTTAAGTACTCCATTAATTAGAGTAAGTGGAATTTTAGATAATAAGTAAAGTGATATATTATTACAATTATTATCATTATTACATTGATATATGTTATTACAATGAATTGAACAACTATTGACAACAATTTTTACGTAATGTGTGGTTGCGTTTGAATTTTAATTAGACAACGATTTTATATATTAAATGATAACAATATCATATCAAATCTGCTATATAATATATTTGATAGACCACAATATAATCTAGACAACCTTTATTAATAGATAGTAATACCTGTTAGAAGGATATCAATGTTTTACGACTATTTATTAACATACATAGATTTTACAGTTAGACTGTGTTACCATTTTTAGACATAGATCCTTGATAGACAACCATGTGAATTGTTGACAACGAACTTTTATGGACAACGATATTAAGGTTAGATAACGTTTCCTTGTGGCTACCAAAGAAAATAATCCTTAGATGGCTAATCGCGTCCTTTAATTGATGAAGGTTTTCCTGAGATTTTGTTGCATCGTAGTTACTGTCTCACCTATCGTCTTGTGACGACATTATTCCAATTGAGGGGATCATGGCGCACCCTATTGGATAGCATCAAATGATAACTTGGTCGGAGTCGGGCATCCTGTTGAGGGTGTTGTTGATCGTTGTAAGTTGTTTTTAGCACTTAGGTTGCAACGCCTTCATGTGTTTAGGTTGCGCACCTCTAAGGTTCTAGTTATTGGTCGTCGAGACCGTTGTGTCGAGAATGTGGATGTTGTCCCTTAGTCTGTAGGCATCATCGTGTTTATGTATGGCGGGTAGTTGTTTCTATCTGTCCTGATTTGCACATGTTTCACCCAATTTCTCGATGTGTTAATGTTAAGTCGTTGTTGTCTTTTGTCGGATCTACTTGCGTGGTGTTTGTCATCAATTGTGTCATTCAACTGTTGTTGTCATTACCTTCCTGCCTAAAAAAAAAATTAAAAAATTGCACCTTTTGCTTCGCTAGTAGTAGTAACATTTGGGGTCGTTACACACAACCAGTTTATTTTTTAGTCTCTCTGTCTTGAAATAGGGATTTATTCATGCACTTGAACTGTTGTTCTCCCTAAAGTTGTAAAGAAAGTTATATTTCTTAAATATAATCGAGAATTTTTTTCTCCTAGAAAAATTAATTAAGTATTTAACTTAGTATTATAAAATTTCTATATTATAGGTAGGCTAATGAAAATTCTAGTGTTTAATAATATAGTGATTTCAATTATTAATGACAAAGTTTAGAAAAAGTGTTTTATATAATTATAAAAATTATTAGAAAGGTATATTGGATATTTTATATTAGTATGAGAAACAATAAAATTATATTTATATTTAATTTCAATTATCATTTTTCTCATATGAATTTGAAAATCAAAATATTTTTATAAATTTTATTATTTTAATTTAAAAATAACATTATAAAGAAAAAACACGATAAAATAAATCACTTCATTTAAAGAATTTAAAGAATTTAAATTATAATACATTGTCTTATCTCATTTTGTAAATTAAAATAATTAAATGAAAATATTTTGATAAATTTTATTATTTTAATTTAGAAATAATATTATATAAAAAAACACAATTAAATAGATAATTGTATTTGAAGAATTTAAATTCTAATATATTTTTTTATCTCATTTTGTAAATTAAAATAACTTAATAAAAAGACATAACTTGATATCACTATTTTACTTAATTATTAAATAAAAATAAAAATTATATTAGATATTCTTTTAACTACTCCATGTTTAGTTGGAAAGGTAGATTTTTATAAAACATGTACACATTTAAACATACTCTTCATTGATGCACATTATCCTCATCCCATATAATTTGGTATTGTTTTGAATATTTAGACAAAACTTTGGATGGGTGTTGAGAAGAGAATAGGGATAGATGGCATGTTACATAGGTGTGAATCCGACGGATGTGCTCCATTTTTTTTTTAAGTGAAAGTCTATGATGAAAATCTTAAAATTTACATGTTTTTTCAATTGAAGTTTTCGAAATTCATATTTCCCTTATGAAATTTTGATGTGCAGTAAAAAAAAATGGTTGTAGGGAATTGTGTTATATTTTTAATAATATTTTTCAAAAAATATTCATGTCATTTATAGTGTACATGGAAAAATCTGTGATCAGCAATAATTTTGTATATATATTATGCACACTAGATGCAGACAGTATCAAGAAGACTAGTAATAATTTTGCATATATATTATTCACACTAGATGCAGACAGTATCAAAAAGACTAACATAAGCATATTCATCAGAATAGAATACAACAATTTTGCCGTTAAATTAGCTAACAAAAATATTCATGAAAAACAATAGATAATTTCAGTTATAGACTACAATGTAATAGAATACATCAAGAAATGTATCTGCAGAATGTAATTTTGTTCTTAAAGTAATAAAAATAAAGTAATAAAATAAAATTAATATATATATATATATATATAAATATATATATAAAACTGTTACATAGTTATAACTATTTGGAGTCCGTGTGATCCCTATATAAGTTTGACAATTAAGTTTTTCGTTATATTTATTACACTTTGGCTTATTTAAGAAGTCATTTCTATGTATATAAGGACTATTACATTTGAAAAGTGAATAAGAATAGATCACATGGCTGTGACATTGAATAATATAAATTTCAATTCATCCATGTTTACGTGACTTAAGAGGATTCTCGTTTCAATTTATCATTGTTGTAGATTAAATAAATGCCTTGTTACGAGGAGGTGAGGCGCGCTTCAACCAGAACAAATGTTATTGTTTTTAATGTTATTCGAGGCAAGGCTCACCCCAACCAGAACAAATGTTATTGTTTTTAATGTTATTTCTTAAGTTATTTATCTAATAGTTGAATTATGTATTTAACATAAATTTACACTTCAACAGAATCGTTGAATCTTATAGTTCTTGGTGGAATTCTGTTATAACAAAGTAGTTTGAGAAAGAATGGTTTTTGTATGTGTGTTTTATGCAGTGTGGTATCAATTATGTAACAGTGTTTTTGTTAAGCAAATGCAAATTAATTATGTTAAACTTAATTTAAAAGTGTGAATTTAAAATTTTTAGAATAATAATATAGTTTTTTTTAATAAAAAAATAATACAAAATTTGTGAAAAAGGAGAATCTGGAGTTTCAATAGAAAGTATGGTGTTTCATAAGTAATTAGATTTCCGTATTCACATATTAAATAACAATTTTAATCATTAGTTCTATATTAAAATGTAGATTAAATTATCCTCATTTAACTTAATATAATTAGTCATATTCAAACATAGTCTACCATGACCAACATTAAAAAACTATGGTCAAAAGAATAATACAAAATCTGTGAGAAAAGGAATTTGATGTCCCTATAGAAAGCATGGTGTTTCATAAGTAATTAGATTCTCTTGTTGACATACTAAATAACAATTAGTTTAACCATTATTCCTATATTAAGAATGTAAATTAAATTATCATTGTTTAACCTAATATAGTTAACCATATTCAAACATAATCTAGCACAGCCAACTTTAAAAAACTATGATCAACTATGGTAAAATATCATAGATATTTTTATATTAATATTTTATTTTACTAATGTACTAAAACTATCCACACACATCCATTTTGAAATAGTACAACTACATAATCAAATGTGATAATCAAATGTGGTGAATATAAGTCAACCTCATTTTTATTTTTTTTACTATTAATATATCAGCCACATTTAATTATGCTAATCAATACAATCAATGTATTCAAAAAAACAATGAAAAATAGATTTATTATTGATAAGAAAAAATCAATAAATATTATTATTGATATCCATTTTGTAATGTTACATTGTGTGATACTAGGAATGGGATCAAAACTCTCTATATTTATGAGATATTAAAGATCCACTCAACAGTAAAACATTTAAAATATTATTTATATTTACACTGATACTTACATTATTATTTATATTTACACTGATACGTACATTTGTGGTTAAATTTTCATTTAAAATATTATTTACATTTATACTTGAGATTAAATTTTCATTAAATCTTTTTTATTTAATGTGAATATAATTTTTTTAATATAAATATAAAAATGAAAATAAAATTGTTAATATTTTTTTAATATAACTCAACATTAAAACATTTAAAATATTATTTAGATTTAAATTTACACTTATGATTAAATTTTCATTAGATTTTTTTTATTTAATGCTAATATAATTTTTTAATATAAATATAAAAATAAAAATAAAATTGTTAAATTTCTTTTTATATATAGCTAAGTCAAAAGAGAGATTTTAACAAAATTAAAATACTTACCAAGTTTTGACGGATTGGGAAAATTGGAAATGCTATATATCCGAGTATTATCGAATGGAAGCGAAGCGGGCTGACGAAGCATCGGAACTAGGAGCCGGAAGGTCTGATTGCGAAAAACTGCTGCAAGCTTGATGAGTTGCTTAGGATTCCACCCGGCTGGGAAAGTCTTTTGGGGCACGGCGGGCCTCTGCTTTATGAATGCCAGACTTGAAATGCCCCCAAATTGCTCCGCCTTTCCCGGAGTATTGACCTAACGAACTACTTCATTCAGTAGTTGGGCTAAAATATACGTAGACTTTGAAAGAGTTGTGTCCTTTTTGTTTTTTTTGGTTTTTAACTTCTCTTCTTGGTCTCCCTGGCTCTAGTTACCGACATAAAGGATACGAGCTCGCGGCTAAGTGAAGGCGTATCCAATTGAGCAGAGTGCCTCACATGATTAGACTTTTCACACATTAAAATATTTGAATACAATTTATATTTATATATATTTTTAATATAATATTTAAAAAAATTTAATGATTTTTTTTTTTCATTTTAAGAAATGTCTTAAGAAAATTCAAAGTTCTTATTAAAAATTAATATGATTTAATATAAAATAAAATTTTCATTTCTATTATTATAAACTGTTTTTTTTTGTTAGTTTGTCCGTGACATGTGGGACTAACATGTGGTCAAAATCACCTGGGGATAGCACCAACCCTTAACATAAATTACACCTCAGAAAACTATTATTTTAAACTATAAAATAGGATGAAGAATATCTTAAAACTTGTAAATTAATAATTATATTAAGATATTTCCAACTTAAAATACATAATCACAACCATTTTAAAATTAATTTACATATAATTTATACTTAATAATTGTATTGAGATATCTTTTAAAATTATATATAATCTCATTTACAAAGTTATTGGAATAGAATAGGCTTTAATATTATTTAAATAACAATTTAGTCATTACATTTTTTAAATTAATTTATATATAAAAAAATCAAAATTAACCTTTTACATTATTTTTTTTTAATATTAATAATGTTTTATATCTCTCTCATTATATAACTTATAATATAATTCACAAAATAAATTTTAATAGGTTGACAAAACTAAAAACTATGTAACAAATATAATGTTTAAATTCTTAAAATTATGAATACCAAAATGAAGAAAGAACATATCCCTCCTCCACAATCATAAAAGGGTAAAAATTATATTATTTAAAGGAGAATTTATTAAATATAATTATTTACATTCAATTAAAAATGGATATGATCAGATAACTCTAAATCCAAAGTGTTGCAATATCAAGTATTAATCAATTATAATTAATTATAATTATAAAACAGAAATATGTTTTAAAAATATTTCTCTTGCTTTCTTCATAAAAATTATAAATCAAATATAAAAATGATAAAAATATTTCTCTTGCTTTCTTCATAAAAAGTATTAATCAAATATAAAAATGATATTAAAATGATACATGCTTTCTCTTGCTGCTGATATTAAAATGATACATGATATAAAAATGATATTTCTCTTGCTGCTGATACATGCTTTCTTCTGTGTAAATTGAAATGGTGAAACAGTAATAAGTTTTATTTTATTATTTTTTCCCTGGTATCTTTACTCTTTAGTTGGGAATACTTAGGGAGGCCTTATATAGAAAAAATTTCAACTTTTTCGACAAACAACACTCACCGGAATCTGGCATATGCATACCTCAACGTTTGAGTGTGAGATTATTTCATCCGTGACGTTGGATTTCAGATGATTCGATTTGAGTGGCAGGAATTTCAAGCGGACAGAGATGCGTGAACTTCGACGAAAATCAGGCCATCCATATGTTTTGAAAATGTAAGGTCATTTGAGAAAAATCAAGAGATATGATAAGAAACAAAAAGGTAGAAGTGAGAAAATGTAAAGAGAAAGTAAGAGATATGATGAGAAAATAATAAGCATAATTGAGAAAATAAGAAGAAAATGTAAGAAGAAGACGAACTTTGAAGGGAAGAGAAAACTATTTACAGTATATGTTATAAAATTTCAAATTAGTAGATAAAAATTATACTATATTTTTAATTAATTATTTGGTAAATACTTTATTAAAATTTAAATTTTAGATTGATAAATTAAAATAATAAAATTTTAATCTTATTTAAATGTTATTAAATGTATTTTACTTATTTATGATTACATATATTTCAATTATTTTAATATATATATATATATATATATATATATATATTTTTATGTGCTAATTAAAGATGATGTGTGAAGACAAAGTTAAAGTAAAAATCACATTTGAAATTCATTAAGTCTTTAAAATGACTTAGTAGTTATTGTTAATGTGATTTAGTAAATTAAATATTACTTGCAGATTACAACCTAGTATGAAAACTGATAACATTCTAACTTATGTTTATTTAGTATATTTTATAAAAATATTATTTAGAAATCATTAATTAATTTACACATTGATATAGTAATTTATAATTAATTAAAATTAATTTAAAAATATTGTTTAACAAGTTTAAAAATCAATAAATTACCTTTATTGAAAAATAGATGAAATGTAATTGAATAATTTATGACTAATTAAAACATTTGAAGGAACATAAATTAATAAGTAAAAAGTTGAAATCTAATGGATATATGAGTGTTTCCTCTTAAGAGGTCATAGGTTCAAATCCAGAGGGGGATAGGGTATGTATACTTTCGTAGACTCCCTTGTCCCACAAACAAGGGGGTCTCATACACCAATTTGGTGTGTTGGCTTGACCGTGACCTTAAAAATAGATTATTATTATTATATATTATCCTAAGTCTGTGAGTTGACATTAAACCATGATGTGCAAGGATTTTCTTTTTGAAAAGAGTGATAGGAGAATCAATGAGCTCACAAGAAAGGAACATTACATAATATGCCACTTAAATTACTATGAGATGAAATAGAATTTGGAAAATAATTAAATTACTATGAGATGAAATAGAATTTGGAAAATAATTGAGTATGTAATTTATATAGTAGATTTGTAGGTTTTTAATATTATAGGTAGGTTAATAAATATTCCAATTTTTAATAATATAGATAGATATTTAATTATGAGTGAAATTTTTTATAAAAAAAATATTTAAAAAATTAAATTGAATATTTTATGAAAATATTTATAAAAATTCATTTAAAAAATTAAATTGGATATTTTATATTAGTATGATAAATAATATATCTACATTTATATTTGATTTCAATTATTATTTTTTTATATGAAATTTAAAATAAAGATTTTTATAAAACAAATAAGAATTTAATGTATTCTATTATCTCATTTTGGAAATTAAAACTATTTAAAAAGAAATGTGATTTAAAAAAAAATGCATAACTTGATAGAACTATTCTACTTTTAACTGATCCATGTATAATTTGTAGAACGTGGATTTATATGATGATGGAACATGTATACATTTAGACATACTCTTTATTGATGCACATTGCCTTTATCTAGTTTTTAAACTTTGGATGGGTGTTGAAAAAAGAATAACAATAGATGGTGTGCTACATAGTTTTGAATCTATAAGGATGTGTCTCACTTTTTAATGAAATTCTTACATATATTTTAAACTGAATTTCTAGAAATTTATACATTCCTTATGAATTTTGATGTGCATTAAAAAATATTTATAAAGAATTGCCTTTATCTTCTAACAATAAATTTTCAAAAAATATTAATATCATTTAGTGTCAAATTTTAATTCAATTGTATGTTTGACTTTGCAAATTTTGAGAAAAGTAACTAATTCAATGTTTACCATATAATTTTCCAAAAAATAAATAAATAAGCAATTATGATCTTAGCTTATCCTACATATTAAATATTTATAAAATATTGTTTAACATATTAAAAATTGGTTATCTTTAATAAAGAATAATTAAATAATAATTTATGATTAATTAAAACATTTGGAGGAAAAATGAATTAATGAGCAAATAAGATAATAATATTAAACTAACCCAATAATTTAAAAGATTTGATAGGGGAATCAATGATCTCACAACAAAGGCATATGATATGATATGTCACTTAATGAAATAGAATTTGTTGGGAGCTTCAACAAAAGTTTAGGCATATCACTCATCTTCACACTCCAAGAGAAAACAAGAAGCAAGATGATGCCCTCTCCAAGATTGCTCTTCAGAAACAAGTCGGTTTACTCTCCTACAATCACTGGCTTGAAAACCATGAGGGCCCTTCCTTCTTTATAAACATCTTTTAGTGATATCTAGTTTTTGGTTCTCTCACAAGAACAATGTAACATCCCACTCTTGTGTGAATTGAGCGAACTTATTCTTTGAGGACACTTACTTGCAAGTGATTTGAATTATTATACCATTGACCATTGATTATTATTATGAGGCACTTTGGATGTGATTATATGTTATTTTGTTGTATTGACTTAGACAGGTGTTATTCACTCGGTTCTCCTGAGTGTGCAGGATTTGGACCTCGAGGATGTTGAGGCATCGATGAAACCCTTGGACTATGGATCAAGTCAGGGAGTGGACTATTGGGGTTTCATTGTTGTATATATATGACATATGTGCATTTGATTAGATGTTATGATTATGGATTTTGTTCTCACATGATTTGTTGATGATGCAGACTAAAGACAGATTTTCGACCAGACTCACTTGTGGAGTAGAGGGGTCATGCACGATAATCAGAGACGTTAAGGGAGAGGTGTGGAAAACATCCCTGCCACAACCTACTAGCACTCTTGTCCTGGCTCGAACAGTAGGTTAACGAATACCTAGTTCGAGAATACCCATGATGCTGTGAGCGCAGACTGTGACAATCGCTCATGATGATTCTAAGGGGCACGCAATAAGGAAGGGGCCTTATTCCTTATAGGCCCTTAGTCGTCCAAAAGATCACCTAGTGGAGTATTAACTCCATGGGTTTTGATGTCTACCAAGTCAGTCAAGAGGCGAGTTAAACCCTTGGAGCACGTAGTGTGTCTTGAAGGGCACGTCATGCAAGAAAAAATGGAAAAAGGCGAGTGGCACCCTTGGAGCGCGTAGTGCATCCTGAAGGGCACGTCGCACAATGGAAAAAAATTGAGGCGGGTGGAACCCTTGGAGCACCTAGTGCGTCGTGAAGGGCACGTCACATTGTTAATTAATAAATGGATCAACCTAGATGGCCTTAGGATGAATAACATGATAAGAAATATTTAAAACATTTCCCCTAATAAAATGTCGCCCAGCCTAAGAAAATAAAGTCTAGGTCTAAGTGATATGTAATGGCTGGGTTCAATTTTACATCAATTTATTTTGATAAACTAACTAATTTCATAACACAGTAATGAAATAATAGTAACTTCTGTAACATTCAAGAAATTTTTACTAATTTAACTCATTCGTATGCAATTTTGTCAATATAATAAGATTTAATAACAAATTAATTCAAAACAATGCATAATTCTTACCTGAACCTGATGCTACTATTTTCTCACCGCTTGCTTCCTTCTCGCTTCTTTAGAACACTACCCAAAACCGTCCTCCCTGCCGACTAGTTAGCTCCTAGCCCCAGGATATCAACGAATATCCTGGCCCTCCGAGCCCAAAACCCCCAGCAACCCCCGGTGCACGGTGTAAATTCCACTCCAAGTTTCACTCTGCCAATTCCTCGCTTTGCAAAATTCATCCCCAACTCCTGTAGCATAATCCTCCCCCCAAACTCCTTTCCCCCCCTTATCCCTCCTTCACCGACTTCCCTTCATTTACTCCCTTACCTAATATCTTATCCCA
>ML791047.1:48692-66407 GCA_009831015.1 Picea engelmannii
CTTAAATTAATCATAATCAAGAATAACTAATTAATAACAAATAATTAGTTAAGGTTATTTTAATAAATAAATATAGTTTAGCTAATCTTTTAGGATTACATTATTAAATTAATTATAATTTATAATCAAGGGTCGTTACATGATACTTGTGATAAAAGAAATTTTAATCTATTGATATAAAAATAAAAAATAAAAATAGATAATTAATAATGATAATAATCATTAATCATGTGACGAGAAGGGGGTAAGTAATTCATTTAATTTATAAAAATATTTTGGGGGATAAAATTTAAAAAGGGGAAACATGGGAAATAATTGTTTTTTCAGTTATGCTAATAAAAAATTATTAATTAAAAAGGAAAAAGGGGAAAAAGTTAATTTCTACACCTCCCAATTTGAGTTTTAAATGAAAACGGAAAGAGAGAAATTTAAAAAAATTAGGAAACTACGAAAAAGAGGGAACATAAAATGAAAGGGGAAACCAAAGGAGAAAGCAAAAAGTGTAACTTAGTAAGGTATCTAGCATTTAAGAACTTTCTAAATTAAACTCAACTAGTAAATTAGTAAGGGGGAAAGTCATTAAAACTTGTAAGGGAAAATGGGGACACCTGAGAGCGATTCTAGGAGTGATTTTAGGTGGGTGAGGGAAATAGAAGTAATTAATGAAACTAATGAAATTAATTTATGGTGCAATGAAGGGGATGGCTAACACATATACGGGGAGGATTTTATGAATTAATTTGTCAAAAAATAAATTAAATGGGAATTTGGGAAAGTAAAGGATTTCAAAACTCTATATAATGGCGGGAGAAGAAGGATGATGGATATATTCTTTTATGTGTAACGTTACACTGCATAATTTTAGACTTGACTGACTTAGCTTGTGGGAGTTGGGATACTCAGCTCGGTGAGGAGTAGTAGCTCGACCTTGCGAGGCGAGCTGGGAGCTAGCTGATTCCCTGGTTAGTGTGTGTGGCCCTTTTGCGGCTTGGGGGCTAAGGGGGAAGAAGAGTACCCCTAGCGTTGGCTGGGAGGTACCGATGATGTCTCATTGGTCGACAAGCGAGAGATGCATAGAGTGTGTGAGACAACAACTTACAGCGGGCGACTTGGGCTACGATACGCTTCCTTTATTTCTGCATGGTAGATTATTCGTATACTTTGTGCTTTTAGTTATGTATATTTAATTGGGTAAAGAAAATGATTGACCTGGCATTTTAATTGTTAACTGAATCTCCCCCATAGCCTTAAGCTCATTGTTGATTGATTCCCTTGGCTTTCGATCCCTACATGTCATGACTGTATTATGGTTTTATTGATTTTGTGATGAGTTTGCGCTTCTTACTTTGCCCTCGTCCTCAGCTCATCAGTCCTTGCATGAGCAGTCATCCAGGAGCTAGATCGATGATCGTCACTTTGGTGATAATAGACCTATAGATCCTAATGGTCTGCCTTTCTGTGTGAAGATGATGAGTGATGGATGTTCCTACCCAATCGTCTACCCATTTTGATTGTTCTTGGTTGATTGATTGTCTTGCGCTTTCTTGTGATTGAATACCTCTCTATATTGTTCATCTTTTCCACTGCAAGAATTCAACTATGAAATATTTTTTTTTCCAATTGTTTACAGTTCGATGGCAAATAGATCTACGTCTTTAATCCATAGTTTAGCCTATAATTTATTAATTCTAATGGCAATTTACTCTAAGTTTTCGATGCACTAAACCTCAGAATTTTTCCTTTGCGTTTTATTAGATCTGATGAAAAAATCCTCTGTGAAACAACACTTTCCTTTGCTCTTCTTTTTCATTACTTTTGGCAAACAAAATTCTTCCTCTTCAATTATTCATTAAAGGTGAATTGACTATGCGTTTATGCCTCTGTCCTATGAATTCTTCCTAGCTCTTTACAACATTCAATTTGTTTTTTTTGTAGGCGTTTTACTCATCTGTTGGCTACTATAGAACCCATTTTTACTGCGTTTAAATTTCTCTGCAAGTTATTACGTTTATGGTGATTTCATCCTGTGGGTCACTCACACTTGCCAACTTTTTATTAAATTTTTTGGTTGTTAAGGGTCTGACAACATAAATTCCTATAAATTTAGTGAAAGCCCCTTTTTATTATGTGTATGGAGGGATAACAGTTCTATTTGGCACATTCCATGTGGTAGTGATTGTTACGTTAACTGGATAGCAAATTGTTAGCATTTAAATTGGGTAGCGGTTGTTAGTATTTAAACTTGGTAGAAAATTTTTTACTCATAACTACCTACTGCGATTTTCTTATATTAATTGAATGACAACGATATGGTAGGTGCATTATGGCTATGTAATGAAAATGTTTTAGCATGCAAGGTGTGACTGCGAACTTAAAATACTCAGAGATATACCCACTGCGTTTAATAGTATAATTTTCTCTGTGTGCTACTTATATATTCACCGATTATCTATGACGGTGATGTGTCAACTCGTTATTATCGAATCGTTTTTTTTGCAATTCATTTTTACTAGTGCGTTTTTACCCAGATATTGATTGCATCCTTACCTTAAGTTGATAGTGTTTTACCCAACATACCCACAATTGTTTTCATGACACTTTACATAATATACACACTATGATTTCCGTGGAAATTACTCAACGTTATCCTATTCATTGTTTTTATTACACAACCATATCTTATTTACCAAACGATATGATGAGAATCTCTACATTAATGTTTTTGGCCATCACTCCATAAACCTGGAAGGCTCTTTTCACGAACTTGAGGCTCTGTCACTATAATTACAGGAGCTCATTCCCGACTGTTAAAGGTTCCAGGTATTTTAGGGACATTGAAATAGAGGTGGCAGTTTCTGATTAACACCGGCTGTCAGTTCTAATTTTTTTAATATAAAAGCATGGAATCCATTTTCCAATAGCCCCCTTTCGGCCTCAAAATGTATTGATCAAGATGTGAAATGTAATCCATTTATATTTGTTATAAATATAAGAGTAATTTTCGTTTCTGGAAAAAGACAGTGTAGTTTGGAAGGAGAATTTAATAGTCAACTTGTATGTTTAATAGACATAAATTTTAAGTACATTTGTATGTATGACAATGACCTGTCCAAAGATTTATCAAAATCATACCTTTAAATTTATAAATAGAACTTAATAGACAATGATGTTAGGCAAGCGATTATTACTACCGTGATAGCCAAATATATAAAAAATGGGAGTTGAGACCTCGATAGATGTGCTACCGCCCTAATTATTGTTATTTAATTTTCCCCTTCAACTCCATAGCTCTGATACATACGTCAATATAACGGTGGTAACAAAAAGTAATGGCAAACTGTTTGCATGTGTAAAAAATTAGTAAAACAATATAAGTTGATAAAAATATTAACCAATAAGAAACTTGAAAATTAAAATTTACTCTAATTTTCAAGGATTTTGAAGTACGCAGAGAACCTTAAAACTCATGGCCGAAGACTTGATGAAATACCAGGATAATGTTGTTAAGTACTCCATTAATTAGAGTAAGTGGAATTTTAGATAATAAGGAATGTGATATATTATTACAGTGATTATCATTATTATAGTGATATATGTTAGGTAGGCAATATATTATTACAATGAATTGAACGACTATTGACAACATTTTTTACGTAATGTGTGGTTTCGTTTGAATTTTAATTAGACAATGATTTTATATATTAAATGAAAACAATATCATATGAAATCTTCTATATAATATATTTGATAGACCACAATATAATCTAGACAACCTTTATTAATAGATAGCAATAACTGTTAGAAGGATATCAATGTTATATGATTATGTATTAACAGACATAGATTTTACAGTTAGACTATGTTGCCATTGTTAGACATAGATCCTTGATAGAAAACCATGTGGATTGTTGACAACAAACTTTTACGAACAATGATATTAAGGTTAGATAGCATTTCCTTATGGCTACCAAAGAGAATAATCCTTAGATGGCTAATCGTATCCTTTAATTGATGTAGGTTTTCCTGAGATTTTGTTGCGCCTCAGTTACTGTCTCACATATTGCCTTATAAAATCATGATTCTAGTTAAGGGGATCATGGTGCGCCCATTTGGATAGCGACAAATGATAACTTGGTCAGAGTCGGGAATCCCATTGAGGGTGTTTTTGATCATTGTAAGTTGTTGTTAGAACTTGGGTTGTAACACCTTCATGCATTTGTGTTGTGCACCTTTGAGGTTCTAGTTATTGTTCGTCGAGACTGTTGTGTCGAGAATGTGGACGTTATCACTTAGCCTATAGGCATCGTCGTGTTTCTGTCGGGCGAGTAGTCATTTCTCTTTGTCCTTGATTTCCTCATGTTTCACCCAGTTGCTCGATGTGCTAATGTTAAGTCGTTGTTCCATGTTTTCGTGTCTGCTTGCATGGTGTTTGTCGTCAGTTGTGTGGTTCAACTGTTGTTGTCATTAAATTCCTACCTAAAAAAAAAATATTTTTTTTCACTTTTTTCTTCACTAGTAGTAGTAACGTTTGGGGTTGTTACATATAGTATCAGAGCAGGTTCAACCTTGTGACTGTGGATTGCCAGGCTTTCCACTGCAGTAAACCCGTGAGTATTAACTGTTGCATTAATTAAAAACTTTAATGTGTCCATGTGGTGACCGTATTTAAAGGATGCCTTTGAGGTTCACTACGTGGTGTCATGGAAGGAGGTGTGATGTCTCCAAAATTTCCTGCACCCTCGGAGTCAAACCCCCAAGGGGAAGAACAAGTCCTTGGGTTGGATTCAATTGTTGTTAGGGATGATGATGGTCTGACAAGGCCCTTCTAGGTAATGCTAAAGAGCCTTTATTCGCCATTAGTACTAAGATGAGGCTAGGGAACCTGTACCCATGAGGGTCCACAATGCGCCCTATCTAGTTAGCATCCATTGAGAACTTGAGAGAGTTGAGTTCTTGAGTCTTTGAGTGTCGTGGATGGCTGTGACGTCGAGGTACGGTTGTAGATCAAAGAGCTATGCTTCACACTTCACGATACGAACTCTGGCATGAAGGTCCGCATGGTGGTATTTCAACTTAAGGGGAACACTCTTCTATGGTGGAAGATGTTCATGCCACTTTGAACATGGCCGTCAATGACGTGTCCTAGAAACTATTCAAGGAATGGTTCTAGGAGAGGTATATTTATGAGGAATTCTTCGATTGTCATCTCAATGAGTTCGACACCTTGCGACAAGGCATCCACATGATGCCCGCGTACGAGGCCCATTTTGGAGTTTCTTCAGTATTCTTCGCACCAAATTACCCAAAAGCGTGAGGTCAAGAAGAGAGAGTTTGGCCTTAATGTTAGAATTCAGCTTCTACTTTGTGTACCAGGATTACTAGACCGAAGAAAGTCTTTTGGATTGTGGGGAGCCACATTACCCGCATTACTGCCCAGAGGAAAGGGTCGTAGCATCTGGATCAGCTAGACCCACTACCCTGGGAGTTTTGGGCAAGGCCCATCAGATTGTTGCAGTGGTGAATAACTGCCAGGTAGAGCACCATTCAACTGTGCTCGAGTCGTTAGGTACCATCGCTGACTAGACCCTTAGTATTTTATAGATCATGGTGCTTCTAATAGTTTCATCTCTGGTGCAATGCTAAAAAGGATTAAGGTAAAGGCAGTCAAACAGGATAAGTTTAGCTTCGTAGAGATGGCTTCGGGAGCCAAAAAGAAGTTTGGAGGAAAGGTTATAGGTTGTACCCTTAACCTAGGAGAGTTTGTCACCAGGGCCAACCTGTACATCATGATCTTATCATCTTATGATGTCATGATTGGTATGGACTGGTTGGAATCGCATGAGGGGATACTAAATTGTAAGACAAAATGGTTGATCTTGGTCGATGATGAGGGAAAAAGACACGTGATTTTAGGATGAAACCAAGGATTTTCCATGAGGTTCATCTCTTCCTTGTAGCTACAGAAGAGTATGCATAAGGGATTTAAGCTTTATGTGATCCTTGCGTTAAATGAGAAGGGAGTAGCGGAAGGTCTAGAACACCTTTCGTTGGTGAGAGAGTTTGTAGACATATTTCCAGAAGAGTTACCTGGGATGTTGCCAGAGAGGGAATTGGAGTTTACTATAGAACTAAAATCGAGGATTGAATTGATATCTATAATGCCTTATCGGATGTTCACCTCGCAGTTACAGGACTTGAGAATGCAACTGAAGGAATTGCTGGACGTGGGACTGATATGTCCAAGTGTGTCACTGTGGGGTGCGCCTATTATTTTCATATGAAAGAAGGATGGGTCGTGGAGGCTCTGCATTGACTACCATCAATTGAACAAGGCAACAATCAAGAATGAATATCCATTGTTGAGGATTGATAATCTGTTTGATCATATGAAGGGTGCGATGGTGTTGTAAAAGATTGATTTGCGATCAGGATATCACCAGTTACGGATTAAGGAGGATGGCATCCCTAAGACTTCCTTTAAGATGAGGTTTGGGCATTACGAGTTTACTGTTTTACCATTTGGACTAACAAACGCTCCAGGGGTATTTATGAGTTTGATGAACGAGGTGTTCCATGAGTACTTGGACAAGTTCATCCAAGTATTCATTGATGATATTTTGATTTACTCTTGGACGACGGAGGAACATGATGAGCACTTGCGCTTGGTACTACAGTGTCTACGAGAGCAAAAATTATATGGGAATTTGTCCAAATTCTCTTTTTATCAATAGAGGATTCACTACTTAGGGCATGTCATCTCTGACAAAGGTATCATCATGGATATAGAAAAGGTCGAGGCTCTTATGGAATGGCCCACATCAAGGAACGTCCCATAAGTGCATAGATTCATGGGTTTAGCAGGATACTATTGACGGTTCATTGAGGGATTTTCGAAGATAGCAAATCCGATTACGAAATTGTAGAAGAACAAGAATTTTGTTTGGATCGAGGAATGTGCGAAATCATTTGGGAGGGTCAAAGAGTTGTTGACAACAACACTGATACTAAAGGTCCCTGACATGGAAGTGGAATTCTTGGCATGAACTGACACATCCAAAAAAGGCTTAAGAGTCTTGATGCAAGACGGTCGAGTGATCGCTTACACCTCGAGGAAACTAAGAAGGCATGAGGAGAACTACCTTGTTTGACAAAAATTTTAACTAAAGACAGACCACTGTAGACTACAACACATCTTTACGCAAAGAGACCTGAACATGCAACAACGACGTTGGTTGGAATCAATTAACAAGTATGATTTTGATATTTCTTACATAAAAGGAATAATGAACCGAGTGGCAGATGCATTGATTCGGAGACCACTCATTTTTGGTGTTGCCTCTTCAAACGAATCTATGTGGAAGGATTCTATCTTTACAGTGCGATGATGACTGGTACAAAGAGGTCAAGGATTTTATTGGAAAAAACAAAATGATGGTACCAATATTTGAAGGATTTACATTGAACGACGACAGACTAATGAGATTTAAAAATCGAATTTATGTACCACCAAACGATGAGTTGAGGAGTTGTTCCTAAACGAGGCTCACAGAGAAGTGTACATGGCTTACCCGAGAGTCATGAATATGAGGGAGGACCTTAAAAACCAATCCTTCTGGAAAGGAATGAAGGCAGACATAGTCAACTATGGGGCCAAATGTCTAGAATTTCAGCAGTTAAAGGGTGAAGATAGACATCCAGTTGGATTACTACAACCACACGCTATTCCAAAATCAAAATGGGAGGTTATTTCGATGGATTTCATTGTTGGATTGCCACTGACGGCAAGGAGACATGAATCAAATTTTGTGGTAGTCGACACTATGAAGAAGAGTGCTCATTTTATTCCAGTGTGTACAACGTATCAGGAACATGACATAGCTAGAGTTTCCATCAGTGAGATCATGCGGCTTCATGGCGTACCTAAGAGGATTATATATGATCAAGGATCGGTGTTACTAGATGATTTTTGACTAGTTTCCAAGAGGCCTTGGGAACCCAACTTAACTTTAAAACTGTGTATCACCCGAAGACTGACGCGCGACTGAACCAATGAACCAGACCTTGGAAGACACATTGCACATGCAGTTGATGGACCAACACAAGCATTTTGAAGAATTATTGACACTAGTAGAATTCACTTATAACAACAGTTACCAAAACACCATTAAGATGACACCCTTCAATTTTGTTTATGGGTGACTATGTCAGACGCCTTTGAGTTGGGATCGGCTTGAGGATAGGGTCTTGGTGGGACCATAAGTGATCCAAGAAATGGAATATTAAATGAAAACTATAATACAAAGGATCAATGAAGCGTAGGATCAACAAAAGAGTTATGTCGATGAACGTTGTGTCAATCATAGTTACGATGTGGTGATCGAATATTTTTGTGTATGAAACCGTGTAAGAGTTTGTGCAAGTTTGGAAAGGGGACAAACTATCTCCTAGGTTGATGGGATCCTACAAGATTGTGGAAAAGAGAGGCTCGTGGCCTATTGACTATCCTTTCCTGATTCTTGAGGCATATGCACGATGTCTTTCACGTCTCTGTTTGAGACATTATGATTAGTGATCCTACAATTTTTTGACTTGAGCACCTTGTGGGTGTCAGATGAGGGTGCACTCATGGCTAAGCCGATCTGCATCCTAGATCATCACATTTGACAGCTATGACTTTGAACAGTAGATGAGGTCAAGGTCCAGTGGGACAACTATAGTCTGCACTCGAGGACCTCGGAGGACGCATATGTTATGCACCTACAGTTTCCATTTTTTTTGGATAGATAGACTTATGATACTATGATACACATTATTTCTGCACTTATATACTGTGAAACTTCGGGATGAAGTTTAGACCAAGAGGGGGTGTATGTAACATCCCACTCTTATGTGCACCGAGGGAAATTATTCTTTGAGGACACTTGCTTGCAAATGATCCAGATTCTTATACCATTGACTGTTGATTATTATTATGAGGCACTATGGATGTGATTATATGTTATTTTGTTTTATTGACTTAGGCAAGTGTTATTGACTCAGTTCTCCTGAGTGTGCAATATTTGGACCTTGAGGATGTTGAGGAATCAATGAAACCCTTGGACTCTGGATCGAGTCAGGGAGTGGACTATTGGGGTCTGATTGTTGTATATATATGACATATGTGCATCTAATTAGATATTATGATTATGGATTTTGTTCCTACATGATTTGTTGATGATGCAGGCTGACGATAGCTTGCCTACTAGATTCACATGCATGTGGAGTAGAGGGTTTCACGCACGATAACCAGAGACGTTGAGGGAGAGGTGTGGACAACATCCCTGCCACAACCTACTAGCACTCCCATCGTGGCTTGAAAAATAGGTTAACAACTACCTATTTCGCGAATACCCAGGATACTGTGAGGGAAGATTGTGACAGTCGCTCATGAAGATTCTAAGGGGCATGCAATAAGGCAGGGGCCTTATTCCTTAAAGGCCCTTAATCTCCCACAATATTATTTGACGGAGTATTGATTGCAGGGGTTTTGATGTGTACCAAATCAGTCAAGAGTTAAGTGGAACCCTTGGAGCACGTAGTGCCTCTTGAAGGGCATGTTGTGCAAGAAAAAATGGAAAGAGGTGAGTGGCACCCTTGGAGCACGTAGTGTGTCATGAAGGGTAGGTCGCGCAAGGGAAACATATTGAGGCGAGTAGCACCCTTGGAGCACCTAGTGCGTCCTGAAGGGCATGTCGCGTTGTTAATTAATAAATGGATAAACCTAGATGGCCTTAGGATGAATAACGTGATAAGAAAGATTGAAAACATTTCCCTAATAAAATGTCACCTAGCCTAGGAAAATAAAGTCTAGGTCTAAGTGATACTTGTGACAAAAGAAATTTTAATCTATTTATATAAAAAAAAAAAATTAATAATGACAATCATCATTAATCATGTGACGAGAAGGGGGTAAGTAGTTTAGTTAATTTATAAAAATATTTTGGGGGATAAAATGTAAAAAGGGGAAAAAAGGGAAATAATTGTTTTGTCACTTATGCTAATAAAAATTTATTAATTAAAAAAGAAAAAGGGAAAAAGTTACTTTCTACACCTGCCAATTTGACTTTTAAATAAAAAGGGAAAGAGAGAAATTTAAAAGAGTTAGAAAACTAGGAAAAAGTGGGAACATAAAAAGAAAGGGGAAACCCAAAGAAAAAGAAGAAAATCTAACTTAGTAAGGTATCTAGCATTTAAGAACTTTCTAAATTAAACTCAACTAGTAAACTAGTAAGGGGGAAAGTCATTAAAACTTGTAATGGAATATGGGGACACCTAGGAGCGATTCTAGGAGTGCTTTTAGGTGGGTGAGGGAAATAGGAGTAATTAATTAATTAATCAAATTAATTTATGGTGCAATGAAGGGGATGGGTGACACATGTATGGGCAGGATTTTATGAATTAAATTGTTGAAAAATAAATTAAATGGGAATTTGGGAAAGTAAATGACTTCAAAACTCTATATAATAGAGGGAGGAGAAGGATGATGGATCTCTTCTGTTATGTGTAACGTTACGCTACAAAATTTTAGACTTTACTGACTTAGCTTGTGGGTGTTGGGATACCTAACTCGGTGAGGAGTGGTAGCTCGACCTTGTGAGGTGAGCTGGGAGCTAGCTATTTCTCTGGTTAGTGTGTGTGGCCCCTTTGCGGGTCGACGGAATAAAGGGGAAGAAAAGTACCGCTAGCATTGGCTAGAAGGTACCAGTGAAGTCTCATCAGTTGAAAAATGAGATCTGTATGGAGCACGCAGGACAACAACTCAGAGCGGGCGGCTTGGGCTATGGTATGCTTCCTTTATTTCTGCATGGTAGATTATTATACTTTGCACTTTTAGTTCTGTATATTTAATTGGGTAAATAAAATGATTGACCTAGAATTTTAATTGATAATTGAATCTCCCCCATAGCCTTAAGCTCATTGTTGATTGATTCCCTTATCTTTCTATCCTTGCATGTCATGACTGTCCTATGGTTTTATTGATTTTGTGATGAGTTTTCCCTTCTTACTTTGTCCTCATCCCTAGCTCATCAGTCCTCGCCTGGGAAGTCGGCAGGAGCTGGATCGACGGTCATCACTTCGGTGTTAATAGACCTATAGATCCTAATACTCTACCTTTCTATGCGATGATGATGAATGATGAATGTTTCTGCCTAGCCGTCTACCCATGTTGATTGTTCTTGGTTGATTGATTGTCTTGTGCTTTCTTGTGATTGAATACCTCTCCGTGTTGTTCATTTTTTCCACTGCAAGTATTCAACCACAAAATATTTTTCTATGCAATTGTTTACAATTCGATGGTGAATAGCTCTGCATATTTAATCCATAGTTTGCCCTGTGATTTATTAATTCTAATGGAAATTTACTCTGAGTTTTCGATGCACTAAACCTCATAATTTTTCCTCTGCATTTTATTAGATCTGATGACAAAATCCTCTGCGAATCAACACTTTCCTTTGCTCTGAGTTTTCATTACCTTTGGCAAACGAAATTCTTCCTCTACCATTATTCATTAAAGGTGAATTGACTCTGTGTTAATGCCTCTAGCCTGCGAATTCCTCCTAGTTCTTTACAACATTCATTTGTTTTTTTTGTAAGAATTTTACCCATCTATTGGCTGCTATAGAACCCCTTTTTATTGTGTTTTAATTTCTCGGCAAGTTATTACGTTTATGGCAATTTCACCCTACGTGTCATTCACACTTTCCAACTTTTTATTAAATTTTCTAGTCGTTAAGAGTATGACAACATAAATTCCTAGAAATTTAGTAACAACCCCTTTTTATTATGTGTATGGAGGGATAACAGTGCTACCCGGTGCATTCCATGTGGTAGCGATTGTGACATTAACTGGGTAGTGATTTCTAGCATTTAAACTAGGTAGCGATTGTTAGCGTTTAAACTCGGTAGTGAAATTTTTACTGAGAACTACTCACTGTGATTTTGTTATATTAATTGAATGAAAACGATATGGTAGCTGCATTATGGTTGTGTAATGTCAATGTTTTAGCATGCAAGGTGATACTGTGAATTTAAAATACTCAGAGATATACCCACTACGTTTAATACATTTATTTTCTCTATGTGGTACCTATATATTCACCGATTATCTTTGACGACGATGTGTCAATTCGTTATTACCAAATCAATTTTTTTGCAATTTGTTTTTACTAATGTGTTTTTACCTAGAGATTTATTGCATCCTTACCTTGATTTGACAACGTTTTACCCAACATACCCACAACTCTTTTCATGGCACTTTACATAATCTACACACTATGATTTCAGTGGAAATTACTCAACATTATCCTATAATTCATTGTTTTTATTACACAACCATATCTTATTTACCCAACGATATGATGAGAATCTCTACATTAACGTTTTTGGCCATCACTTCATAAACCTGGAAGGCTCTTTTCACAAACTAGATGCTTTGTCACTATAATTACAGGAGCTCATTCCTGACTGTTAAAGGTTCCAGGTATTTCATGGACGTCTAAATAGAGGTGGCGGTTTCTGATTAACACTGGTTGTCAGTTCTGATTTTTTGGATATAAAAGCTTGGACTCCATATGCCAATAGTGCCCTTTCAGCCTCAAAATTTACTAATCAAGATGTGAAATGTAATCCGTTTGTATTTTTTATAAATATAAGAGTAATTTTCATTTCTGGAAAAAGATAGTGTAGCTTGGATGGCGGATTTAGTAGTCATCTTGTATGTTTAATAGATATAAATTTTATGTACACTTGTATGTATGACAATGACCTATCCAAACCTTTATCAAAATCTTACCTTTAAATTTATAAATAGAACTTAATAGACAACGTTGTTAGGCATGCGATTATTATTACCGTGATAGCCAAATATATAAAAAATTGGAAGTTGGAACCTTGACAAATGTGCTATTGCCCTAATTATTGTTATTTAATTTGCCCCTTCAACTCCTTACCTCTGCTACATACGTCAATATAACAGTGGTAACAAAAAGTAATGGCAAACTGTTTGCATGTGTAAAACCTTAGTAAAACAATATAATTTGATAAAAATATTAACCAATAAACAACTTGAAAATTAAAATTTTCTTTAATTTTCAAGTATTTTAGAGTACGCAGAAAAACTTGAAACTCATGGCCGAAGACTTGATTAAATACCAGGATAATGTTGTTAAGTACTCCATTAATTAGAATAAGTGGAATTTTATATAACAAGTAAAGTGATATATTATTACAATGATTATCATTATTACAGTGATATATGTTAGGCAAACGATATGTTATTACAATGAATTGAACGACTATTGACAACAATTTTTATGTAATGTGTGGTTGCGTTTGAATTTTAATTAGACAATGATTTTATATATTAAATGACAACAATATCATATCAAATCTGCTATATAATATATTTGATAGACCACAATATAATCTAGACAACCTTTATTAATAGATAGTAATACCTGTTAGAAGGATATCAATGTTATATGACTATTTATTTTCTTTTTGTAAGTTAGAAGTATTATATATAAAAGGCCTTCCAAGACCAAAATAGAGGTAAAAAATGCAGAGAATAGTCGTACTGTAGTTACTGGACTGCCCCAACAGAGGGGAAACCAGTCCAGCCAACATGGGAGTCAAACATAGGTAGTGTAATAGTCTAAGGAAACAGTCTGAAACTGATTGGACAATAACTAAAAAGTAGAGAAACTATTGAAACTTGAAATGCCCCTATGGGCTTAGAAATTTGGCAAATAACCTAGCCAGGTGGCATGGACGGCTTCGAACCAAGGTTCCTCCTCAACGTATGTCACTTGATCTGCCCACTGCCTTCTAGCTTCCACACTTCTCTCGATCCTGTCAACAACTAGTGAGGTATCCTGCAGCACACACTGTGTTGTGTCCACCTCCACGACCATCTCCTCATGCTTGGCTTGCTCCATCCCATTCCTTGCGGATCGCTGCATCTGGGCATTTCCTTCACTGTTCGCTACAAAGGGTTCCTCTGTTGAAGCCGCACTTGCCGGGTCTGAGGGGAAAGCCTCTTGAAGGGAGTTAAGGAGATGAAGAAGAACTGCAACCTTTCCATCTGTGGCTTGCAGATGAAATTGAAGGTCCTCCACCCCCTAACGGAGTTCGAAGACCAAACCGAAGAGAATAGCGAGGCTTTCTCTTAGCTGTGTGTTGAAGAAAGAGTCAGAGGACTAGTTCTCGGTATTTCGAGGCCTACAAGGAGGTGGCTCTCCCACATTCTTCCCAGAGGAGTCAAGAACTAGTGCAAGGGGAGGCACAACCAATGAGGGGATAGGGAGGTGACGCGAAGAGGAACCCGGTAGCCTGGGGATGATAGCGAATCTGTAAAACTGCGAAATGGGCAGAGTAGGGGAGGAAGGAAGAATTGGATCGGGCTGGAGGGATGGAGAGGAGCAGGTGGAAGGTGATGCAGGGGGCGAGATAGAGGGCCAGTGAGGTTTCCATGGAGAGCCTCTACGCAACCGCCCCCGTGGGCATGGCATGAGGTTCGCCGCGTAACAACTAAAGGAAACCAGGTGCACCAGGTAGAGGTAGAGTGCCCAGAGTCGAACAAGCGCTGCAATTGGCATGAAGTTCTGGGTTATATCAGGCCAAGGTAGCAGAGGGGGATGCCAGTTGGAGCGTGAGCAAAGACAGGACGCATACACAGACAACCAGGCCATGAAATGAATCACGAAAGGAGAGGGAAGTTGCATAATTAGTAGCTACCATGTATTAATGGTGAATTAATGCAGGATCGGGGTGGCGGGCGATGGCACAAGCTCGTCACATGGCTCCATGCCTCGGTGGCCGATCCACTCCTCCACCTCGCGCTAGGTGTAATGCACTAGCACCCCATCCGGGGGTTATACGACTATTTATTAACAAACAAAGATTTTGACAGTTATACTGTGTTACCATTGTTAGACATAGATCCTTGATAGACAACCATGTGGATTGTTGACAACAAACTTTTATGGACAAGGATATTAAGGCTAGATAGCATTTCCTTGTGGCTACCAAAGAAAATAATCCTTAGATGCCTAATCGCGTCCTTTAATTGATGAAGGTTTGCCTGAAATTTTGTTGCGTCTTAGTTATTTTCTTGCCTATCGCCTTGTGATGACATGATTCCAGTTGAGGGGATCATGGCGCACCCTATTGGATAGTGATGAATGATAACTTGGCCGGAGTCGGGCATCCCGTTGAGGGTGTTTTTGATCGTTGTAAGTTGTTGTTGGCACTCGGGTTGTAACATCTTCATGTGTTTGGGTTGTGTACCTTTGAGGTTCTAGCTATTGGTCGTCGAGACCATTTTTTCAGAAATGTGAATGTTGTTCCTTAGCCTGTAGGCATCATCATGTTTGTGTCGGGCGAGTAGTCATTTCTGTTTGTCCTTGATTTCCACATGTTTCACCCAATTGCTCGATGTGCTAATGTTAAGTCATTGTTGTCTTTTTTAGGATCTACTTGCGTGGTGTTTTTCGTCAGTTGTGTGGTTCAACTATTGTCATTGTTACCTTCCTGCCTAAAAACAAAAAAAAAATTGCACTTTTTGCTTCGCTGGTAGCAGTAACGTTTGGGGTCAATACACACAACCAGTTTATTTGTTAGTCTCTCTGTCTTGAAATAAGGATTCATTCATGCACTAGGAACTTGTGTTCTCCCCGAAGTTGTAAATAAAATTACATTTCTTAAATATAATCGAGAAATTTTTTCTGCTGGAAAAAATAATTAAGTATTTAACTTAGTATTATAAAACTTCTATATTATAGGTAGGCTAATGAAGATTCTAGTGTTTAATAATATAGTGATTTCAATTATTAATGGAAAAATTTAGAAAAAGTGTTTTATAGAGGATTCAATGACAAATTCATTGGGATAAACTCTACCACCTAAATTGGAGAAGATGAAGGGGTTTCACCTTCTCGTATTTGTTGTAGTAGAAAATCATGTAGAATGGGGGTGGAATTTCTATTTCTAATCCCTTGATTGAATATTATATCTTGAGGTTTTATTAAAATATGGATCGAGCACTATGATAGAATTTTAAAAGACCTTGATACAAGGTTTATTGAACCCTCGATCGAGTACATGTTGAATTAACAAAAATTCTTAATTAAGGTAAGTGAGAACCTCAATTGAGCCAATGATCCCAATCAAGGTATAAACCTAAATTGAGGTATTCTTGGAAAAGAAAATGAAATGCAACATAACCAAACACAATAAAAGAGAAAATAACAAGAAAAATGTCAAAACACTTACTTACTTTATGATTGTGAAAAAACAAACAATAAAATAAAAATGTATGAAATAAAATATTAACCACTAATGAGAATGAGGAATATTTTAAAGAAAAAGATGAAATATGATCACTATTGAGTTGGTGCAGATGAAGTGCAATAGAAGAATAATGAAAATGGGGAAAATTTTAAAGAAAAACATGAAATATGATTACTATTGAGTTGGTGAAGATGAAGTGTAAGAGAATGATAAAAAGATAATAAGAAAAGATGAACAAAATTGACACAATAACAAAAAGAAAATGTATGTTCATTTATATAAAGTTGATGGACGATTTTGTAACAATGAAGTGCTCATGGATGTTCTCATTTAAAAACACATGTGCATTGTTGTTACTATAACCTTAAAGCTCTCGAACCCCTGCATGTTGCCCCCATAGCTTTCCAACTGAATTTTTTTTAAGAATGTGCACACATTAAAAATTAAAAATGTGCTTGTATTAATAATTATGTGTGCATTCCTATATTTATTAAGTGACACTGATTGTAGTGTTACACTAACAATGCCAATTCGACAACAATGAAGGAGCAATTTGAGGAGGTGTTGAAGGATTTTTTTTAGGTGTCAATGAAACATAGATGTAATGAAGGAGCAATTTGAAGAGGTGTTAAGGATTTTTTTGGGTGTCAATATTCTTTTATTGATTAGAGGTAGTTTTCCTAAAACTTATTTGTTTTTATATTTTATAATTTATAAAATTAAATAAAAATATAATTAAAAGGTTTATTTTTATTTTTATTTTATATAATTAAAAAACATTAACTAAAAACAAAAATATTTTTATTTGTAGTTTGTTTTTAACTTCTTCATCATCATGTTTTTAATTTACTTTTAACTTTATGTAATTTAGTATTTATGAATTATAACATTAAATAATTTAGTATTTATGAATTATAAACTTAGATGAACTTGAAGCCAAGAGCATTTGCAATATATATGTAATAACATTTCAAATTATCTGATAAAAAGTATACTATATTTTAGATTATTTGATAAGATTTATGAACTAGTAAGTGTAGCACTAACGTGTAACCACCTTATATGGGTCGATGAATAGGTTAGGCTTTACACAATAGAGAAAGAAAGATATTTAAATTGATAAATCAAAATGATCCAATTTTAATTTCTATGTTTTTTTTTTTCCAAAACAAACAAAAAAAGTTTTATATTAATGTCAAACTGAAAATATACACATTTCAGTCTGATTCATTTGCCTTATAACAAACCTACACATCATACGAAAACATAGTTTTGTCATAATATTCTGGGTTGAATTTCATTTACGTTCCTTAGTCCCATGGATCTCAATCTGGCATAAATGCTATTAAGTATATTTAATTTATTTGTGATTAAATTTATTATATA
>ML791047.1:66611-81898 GCA_009831015.1 Picea engelmannii
TATATATATATATATATATATAATTTTGAAGTGTTAATTAAAGATTATGTATAAAATCAAATTTAAAGTAAAAATTAATTTGAAATTTATTAAAATTTTAAAACCTATTAATAAGTAGATTACATGTTACTTACATACAAGTAAGTAATTTAGTATTAATTAAGAAAACCTAACATTTATCTTATGTTAAATTTATTTTAAATATATTGTTTACGAATTATTTATTTTAAATATATTTTAAATATATTGTTTATCTTATGTATATTTACTTACATGTTAACTTATACATTGACATAGTAATTTATAATTTATAATTAATCAAATTCATTTTAAAAATGTTGACATAGTAATTTATAATTAATAATTAATCAAATGTATTTTCAATATATGATTCAATACATTATTAATTAATTTATAAGTCAATACTTATAAAAAGTATAATAATATATGATATTTAAAAAATAATAATTTGACGGACACTGAATTAATGAGTGAAAAAACTACATATAATATGAAGACTAAGCCTAATGGATATGAGTGACATAAACCTAACATAAATTAGTTTAGTCACATTGTGTGTTATCGTAAGTCTATGAGTTAGGCGCGTTCCTTTTGATGATACATTAGATCATGATGGCAAGGATTTTCTTTTTCTAAAGAGTGATATGGGAATCAATGAGCTCACAAGAAAGGCACATAATATGATATCCATCACTAAATGAGATTAAATGTAACCTATATTGTATTGTAATAAATCTTCTATATTATGGGCATGGGCATGGGTATACTAATGAAATTCTAATAATATAGGTATTTTAATTATTAAATTTTCTATATTATGGGCATAGAAGTCAAGATTTTAATGATATGGATATTTTAATTATTAATAGCAAAAATTATAAAATAGTGTTTTGTATAATTAAAACCATTATTTGAAGGTTAGAAGATTATATTAAATATTTCATATTACTATGATAAATTATAAAAATATATTTATATTTATATTTGATTTGAATTATCATTTTTATTTATAAATTTTAAAGTAACCAATTTTTATTAATTTAATTATTATAATTTTGTAAAGAAAAAACACAATTAAATAGATCACTTTAGGTAGAGAATTTAAATTGTAATGCATTACGTCATTTCATATTAGAAATTAAAATAACTTAAAACCAAGGCATATATTGAAAATACTATTTCACTTAGCTATTAAATAAAAAATATATTAGATATTCTTTTAACTACTTCATGTATAATTGGAAGAATGTGTATTTTCATGATTAGATGGAACATGTATACATTTAGACGCACCTTTCATTGATGCACACTACCCTCATTCAAGTTTTATATTTTTGTTATTGTTTGTAATTTTGAGACAAAACTTTAGATGGATGTTGCAAACAAAATAGTCATCGAAGTCATGTTACATAGGTGTGAAGTTGTGAATATGTGTCTCACTTTGTAGTGAAATGCCATAATAAAAAATTGACATTTTACATATTTTTTAAATTAAAAGCTTAGAAAGTCATATATTCCTTGGGAATTTTGATGTGCAATAAGAAAATATTTGTAAGGAATTGTATTATATTTCTAACAATATATTTTTTTTTCAATATTGATGTCAATTATAGTGTAAAATTTTCATTCAATTATATGTTTGTCTTTACAAATTTCTAAAAAAGTTAACAAGTCATTTTTCTTCCCAACAATTAATTCAATGTTCAACATATAATTTTCAAAAAAAAATCATGCGAGCATGATCTACACATAACATAGTCTACCCTACATATTCTTTTAAAATTGTGTTTTTTAAAAACTATATTTTTTTGTAATTTTGGAAATCTAACAATACCTTTTTGAATAAAAAAACATCCACGTGTAGATCCCACATATTTTTAATAAATTTTTGGTTATGTGATTTTTATTCACACAACCATATAAGAACTTGAATCACTTCTCCTACTCTAACAACTTTTAAGAATACATGAACAAAAACTTAAAAATTTATAATTTTTTTTTAATAACATCTAATATATGATTTAATAACTCCTCTTTATTCTTACACACAACTACCTCCTCTAAACATACCAATTTTCTACCACCATCCATACATCATCGACATCCATCCAAATCCAAAGCCCGCCATCACTTCGCCACCGACCATTTTCCCGCCATTTCATTTATCGTTTGAGGAAGCGGCGAGACTGCCGTTGCGCAGGGCTTCCATATAGCCATTTTTTAAAAGAGGCAGAGCGTGTTCATTGTGGGAGGAGCGGGTTGAGTAGGCAGCCTGGACCTTAGCCTACGCCAATGAATTGTATATGCCAGTTGGTCGATCGATTTAAAGGGCGCTGAGATTCCGATTGCCTGTATAAATTTCAGAGGTGAGGAGTTCGATCTTCTTTAGAAATTTAGCATCTGAAGGACAATATTTTCATGGGAAGGAAAAATATTTAGCTTTGACTTTTGTAGAGGGTGCTGATCCAATTATGATCTTCACTGCAATAGTTTGTACAAATTGAAATTGGATTTCTGATGCTATATAGAATCACCCGGATAAATTGTTTTTAAGCTTCATGCGTAATGGTATATGGAAGGCCGAGAGACCTTCATTGTATTTGTTGATGTAATATATCGTCTGAGGCATTTTAATTGGCTCATGATTGACATAGAGGTTAAATTTCACACGCTGATTTCTGTAGTTGGTTAAATATCCAAATGCCTTTGATTAAGTTTAAAGGAYTGGAAATCARRAAATCTTCAGAATATCTTCTGCAACCTATTCATTCTTTGTCGAGCTAAATTTGACCATCCAATATTATTAAATATGTGGAAAGCTTAAAAGAGGGTAGTACAGGCCCCTAGGAATCCCAAAATAGAAGTGGAAATGAAGTCCTGGACAGTGGTTGCTCGTTTTAACCAGCAGCACGATAAAAGTATTTTAAAGGAGATATGTTTCGCCGATATGTTTCTACATATAAAAGGTGCTCTGACTATTGATGCTTCCACGTCGATGTATCTGGCAAAGGCTACATTCAATAGGTGTGCATTACCTGTCTGATTTAGGTTGTTGTTTTCTAAATGGAGATCATTAAATAAAAAATGAAAATGAAAACTATCTTTCTTAAATAATAAAATTATGCAGGAAATGAATGTGAAAAGTATTGCATGACAGAAAATGCATACCATTACCAAACACCAGGTAAGATGCAGCTGCAAGTTTTCTGGAGATTGTAATAGTCCAGAGTTATTTCTGTAAGAGAAATCCAATAAAAATGGAAGTTAAAAAGAAGAGAAACAGCTGAAATAAGTTGAAGAGAATACTTACTTTTAAGAAAAAAAAATTTAATAAAATCAAAAGAAATTGAGGCCAAAAAAAATAGAAGCTACCAAAAAAAATGCATACCATTACCAAACACCAGGTAACGTGCAGCTGCAAGTTCTACCATTACCAAACACCAGGTAACGTGCAGCTGCAAGTTTTCTGGAGATTGTAATAGTCCAGAGTTATTTCTGTAAGAAAATCCAATAAAAATGGAGACCAAAATGAAGAGAAGAAGCTAAAATAAGCTGAATAGAATACTTTTAAAAAATATTTCTTTAGTAAAATCAAAAGAAATTGAGTTCAAAAATAACAGAAGCTAAAATAGAAAAATTCCCAGATTTCTCTGAAATTGAAGACAAAGCTTGGGAAACACAGTTGCTTTTAGATTATTAATACGTAATAATGATTGATTTTAAGCAAAGTAGATGAATCCTCTAAAATCTGGACTCTCTGGACTCTCTTTAGTCTGAAAGAGGACAATTAAAGCAATGGGATCATTTCATGTATGGTATTTCATGAAAAATGTGAGCGCTTCGTGCCCAATGGGTAAAGTATGATAAAAATTGGTTTCATCTAAATTGAACTTGAGACCTTTTTACATAACCTAATTAATGAATCTTTGTGTTCATGAGATCCTGAACTTCAGGAATTGTTTTATGCCAAATGGGTAAAGTACCACAGAAATAGGATTCTTCTAAATTAAATAGTTTGAACAGTCTTTCACAAGCATGATCTAAGCAGATTGAATGCACAAATAATGAAATCATAAAAAATCTTCATTTCTTAAAATTTTTAGTCTACCAATATTATATATATAAAGTAAAATTCATGATTTGAATTTATATATATATATATATATATTTTGGGAGTGTTGATTTGATATTTAAAAAATGCTGTAATTTAGTTGAACATAGTCTACGGCGTAGGCTAAGGTCCAAACGAAATGGAGCTTTGTCGACCGTCCTTTCACAATGTCTCGACTCCCGTCACCGATCACCTCCGCCCTTCGGCCGGCTACTCGTCCATACATGTCATCACCCCATCCCATACATCCCGACCATCACTTCACCACCTACCCACCCATCCCCTCCATTAATTCACCACCTTCTCATCCCTCCTCCACCTGAACTCGATGCGATCGTCCGCGTCACGCCTCATCCCGTTGATCTGCATTTCAAATTTGCATTTCCTAGGTATGTGAATTATTTATCAATTTCATTCATTTTTTTGCCTGAACATGAACAGATGAACTTACATTTATTTCATTTGGTTTAGAAAATGGTTTAAATTCACTATCATTCATAGTGCTAAGAGACTGAATTTAGTAGAAGGGGCCAGCTTTGTTTCTCATTAAACAAGCTGGTATAGCATGCTGAAGCAAAAATATTTGGGCAAACTGCTTCTGTAAGCACATCTTCAATTTTAATTTCACAAACGCTCTCTTATTATGGGGCTCATTTTAGTTTTTCTTGAACAAATTTAGTTGAAAGATGTGAGTGACAATGATAGAGCGAAAAAACCGAATTTAGATGATCTACGCTAATCTGTGCTTTCTTGGCATATTTTATGAATACATTTGTGATCTACTGAGATATGAGCTTCGATCCCATTAATTGCGCTTTTCAATATGCAATGAATCAGTCTAAGATTTTCAAAGGATTCTTGCCCACTTCATGGAGTATGACCTTATTTGAAAACTTCGCTTCACATATAATACATATAATGAAGTTGATTTCTTTTCACTGACTGCATAGTCCTTTAGAGATGTACACCATAATGTCATGGTCATGCTGAGGGCTTTCTTTAATTTTGGTTAAGGACTCCTATCCACACATGTAGTTGTAGTTGGTCTTGAGGGCTAATGTGAATTAATCATATTAAAAAATACGCCATCATATTAAAAAATACTAGCATTGCTGTCATATGATTTAACATCCTTCACCTATGGAAACAGGGCTCGTCTGTTCAAAATTTCATTGGGATCTTTCTTGTTCTTCCATATAATTGGATACTTACACTTGCAAATTCCTAAGCTGCCAGTGTGGACTTCTGTGGACTTTCTTAGCTATGGTGAGAACTTAGGTGCCTAATCGACACAGAGTTATTGTCGAATCCCTATCTTTATCTGTTCAAAACCAAAAGTACACTTGCAAAGCTGTGGAAATGGCTTTTTTGTTGTTGTTGTTGACATGGTTATTGCTACTGTGTCTTTTAAATAAGGCAACAATCCTTGGAACAAATTGAAGAACTTTTTATCTCTCTGGCGAAATAGGTATCCGAGAAAGCAATCTATCAGTTTTGTGGTGGAATTCTCAAACTTATTTAAGCAAAAAAATAGTTGATCGGAGTAGATATCATGTAATCAAAAGTCTTGATGGTATCTCAGGTTGCATTGTCGTCACCGTATGGATACCATTCCATCATTCTATGCCTGGCTGTCTAAGCGCCAAAATAGTGGTGAATTTGTTTCCATAATTACTAATATGTATCAAAAGATCAATATACATTTCCGCCGACTGTAAATGGGTATGGAAGGTAGATCCACTGTCTCCACCATCAAGCCCTACAAAGGACAAATTATTGAATTATCTAACATTCTGAAGAAAAATCTAGTAACCCTTTCTTCCTTTTCTTTAGGGATCCTTCAAATCTGAAGGATTATTTCCTTGCTTCTTTCTTAAGGTTGTGTTGCTCAAAGGTCAAAATCAAGGGTCTTTCCTACTCTGCTCGAATGTCAAAACTGAGGGTCTTGTATCTTGAAGATCTTGAATCTTACTATTTTTCCCCAATAGTTGATCTGATATCTTTTCAACTTTTTCAATGCTTAAGAGTCCATCACTTAACAAGGAAAATCTCCTTTTGTACTAATACCACTCACAAACTCACCACTAAACCTATACAAGCGTTTGCAAGCTCATGACATGAAAAAGAAAACAAATTATATGCACAATAGACCAAGGAGAAGCCCTTCAAATTTTGGGAATATGAAGTGAATAGTCACTCTCTTCGTGTAACCACATTAAACACTCTTGGGAAATTGAATCAACTAGTTCAAGTGGTTCTCTTTCAATCTGTTGTTATGTGATTTCTGCTATGGTGCATACAAATTATGATACCATAGCATGCCCTCCAATGGGAATATTTTCAACTGTCGGGGCATTTCATGTCATTATCATCATTAATGAGCATGTCACTAACCCCTTAGCAACAGATGGTATATTGGTTTCCCAATGACATCAACTGAATCTTATGCCATCCTATGGTCAACGACATATGGCTTGTATCATGTTTACTTATGTGCAACATTTGGTCATCATATGATATATCATAAAGGTATATGAAACTAATACGAATTCATAGTTTTTCATGTGCAACTTTTGCTATCAAATCCCCAGTCCCAAATTTGACCAACTACCAAGTATAGGAAACTTACCCTGAATATGGATATGCATATATACAATGTACATTTTTTTTCCAAAGAAAAAATCGTATGTTCCTATTTCAAGCAGAAATGCAAAATACATTTTATATTGCCTCTAGGGCTTAACCAAAAATGCGTTTATTGAGCATGCCTAGAAAGAGATACAGTGAAAAGTTGAAACACTACCTGGTCCCACACATAAATTCCAATAAATAAAAGTCCTTAAAATGCATCAAGTTGTTTGCCTTATCAATCCTAAAGACTTCAAAAAAAAAGGAACGATGTCCTACTTCTAGGATTCTATGAGATGTTCAGAATAAAGACAACACCAATGTACTTATGGACTTACAACCAGTCAAAAAACTTGATCAAAATAGCACATGAAATCAATCAAAGAAATATCTTGCTACAGGTGGGAGCCTTGATCCATCTTTCACTTCTGTAATATTGATGGTACCAACAATCATCTCCAACCTTGTTTGGACAGTGAATCCGCCTGGTAGTTTAGTTATCTATATACATGTGTGTATGTAACATCTGTGAACTTCCCCAACATCTCCATAACTAGTGTATAAACAGGTTCCAACAACAGGGTTTATAATTCTTTGATACCATTCGCCCAGTGAATAACTAGTAGAGAGTCACCAAATATCTGCAAGTTTTGTATACCCTTGTAATAACCCTAGGGTTTCTAGGGGTTTAAGCCAGCTGGTAAACTAGTGAATTGTTCCATTTCCCACACAAGGGTTTACCATAAACAGAGAGCAATAGAATACACTAGTTTATAAATAATGCTAGTATTGGTTCCCAATTATTGCACAGTAACATCAGGAAGAAAGATACCATATAATGCACTAATTTCAGAAGTAAACAGTGACCATAAACCAGCAATACAATATCCAATATTAGCAACAGAAAACTGTATCCAATTCAGTTAATAAGTACCAATAGTAGATAGTATCAAACAATATTCACAACAGCAGGGAACCCTCAAGGGGCTGCTGTCCCAAGATTAACCGAATGCTGCGTTTAAATGCCGACGTCCCCAAGAAGTATCTACACTATACTAAATAACCAATAAAGTAGTTTAACTAGTGCTTCTATAGCAGCTACTCCTCCACCATAGCAAATCCTAGACTAACAATAAACCTGAAACAGTGTTCTGGCTTGGTGTATGTTGTTCTTGTACCTCCCAACTGTCAACTAGGACTTGATCCCCTCTTGTGAACCTTGACGCTGCCCCTGCCAGCTCCTTTAGCCTATAGAATAGAGTCTGAACCCTCCATGCAGGCACCTTGTCAGCTGAGCTGGGGACTCGACCCCTCTGCTCGGCCCTCTCCACTACTGCGACAACTCCAAATTAGTGGTAAGACCAACGAATCCATTCAAGCAGCTTCTTGGGTTCATCAACAGAGTTTGGCCTCCTTGATATAGGCTTTCCAATGATCCTCTTCAGCAGAGAAGCCTCCATGGATGTATGATTGATACTAGGGAAGAAAGGTGTTAAGCTAGGGTGAGGCCTTAGCCCACCAAAACCCAACCAAACTCAAGGGTTGAACAACCCTTTTTATGTCTGAGGTAGTCGCCTCCCAAACTGAAACAAAGATCTCCTCAATCCAAAATCGTGTCTCCAAATGAGCCTCTCATCTTTTTAAGTAGTCTCCCTTAACTTGACGTCCTCCTTTGTGGTTTACTTGCTCCTTAAGTTAGGTTGTTTTCCTTCACTTAAGCCCCAAAGATACCTCTAAGAGAAATCCATTGCTCCATGAAGGCCCTTTTGACCCCTAGGCTTCCTTATCCTTGGGGGCTATGGCCTACGGGGAGCCCCCTGAGTCAATGCATCCCTCCAACGATGCGGTTCAAAGGGGAGGGGACATGACAGTCCTCCCTCCCTGAGATTGCTTGTCCTCAAGCAATTGCAAACCAAGATTCTACAAAATGTGCTCTCTCTCCCACGTGGCATCCTCTGTCGGTCAATCTCTCCACTTGACGCGGTACTCCCTGACCATTCTTCTCCTTAGTCTCCTCTCCCGGACACCCACAATCTCCTCGGTAGCCAACAACATTTGTCCCCTCTCATCTAGTGGCGGTAACTCAATGGGGTAGTGACTTGTGGTTCCCATGCCCTCTAGAAGCATGATGCATGGTAAATACTATGTCCTTGGCTACCTACTGTCAACTCTAGCTCGTAATCTACATCTTCGGATCTCTATCACCCTAGAGGGACCAAAGAGGTGTGGCCTCATCCTCTCATTGCAACCTCTCCTCCATGGATACGGTCTAAGTGGTTGCACCCTCAAGTACACCACATCTTTGATCCCAAATCTATGCTCCACCCTGTGCCTATCTACACACATGCTCTATCGATCCTGGGTGGTATGTAAGCTATCATGAGTGGTATCGCTGTAATGCTCGCCCAAAAGTAACCATTCAATCCATGACCTCACGTAGTCATGCAAATGCCTCTCGGTTTGTCAATCCACCACCATTGCTTGATCAACCGTCTAAAGGTAATCACTAATGTTGGGAGTCAATCCTGCGCTTGCTGATCTGATCAACCACTGCCAAGGATGTATCTCTATTATTCGTGTTGCCCCATATTCCCATGTGATCATTGGAAAGTGCGTGAGCTCTGCTGGCTGGTCAACCAATACGCTTTGCACCCTCTGTGAATATGTGATGCAATATGTCCACTTGCTCCCCCATCCTTGTCTTAGAATGGGAAAGGGTTGTATCAACCTATCTTGAAGAGTGTTCCCTGACCTACTATGTTGCCAAATCATACACGCCTCCATATGTATTTACACTACGTTTGTGAATTCCCTCCGTGCGAAACTCTCTCGGACCTGCTCGTAAGTGGTGGAGTCACCTGGGTCCCAAACTACCCGGTATGATACGAAGTACCCTCCACTCATAACACTGATCTTCCCAGTGCTCACAAAAGAACCTGTCAAACTATCCCTGATGAGCCAAGAAATCATGAACTGTCGAGGCATGACCAACTCCTCAGAAGACTGCTCCTCCAAGAAGCCAATCATATACACCCCAAGGGTAAACTCTAGAGAACATTGGTTGGCCATCCCATCTGTGTCAGCTACTGAGCTACCAAAAACTACAATCCCAGGGTCCCATGCCCTCTTCTGGAACTCCCTACGGTGGATCATACTCAACCAAACCATCTAAGTGAAATCAACACCTATCAATTCACGACTAAATGCGAATTTGGGTATCATGAGGTAAAAGAAAAACTCCACAACTCCTCTTACCTCATCCCCACCATGATGCAGAACAATCGCTACCTCTGCTCTATTGGTCGTTAATCTTTTCCTAAGCAATCCATCATTTGGATGAATTCCAAGTCCCACCATTGCATTGGAAGTCCACTACTCCCAATGCCTGCTGCTGAAAATGATGTGCACCGCCCCAATGGAGTTTGGGACTCCCCTTGTGCATCCTGCATCCTGATCACCAAGTCCCAATGGATGGACTCTATTGATGCTACGAGGCTACCTGTCTCACCCAACTGACTCTAGTGGCGAGGACAACAATCATTCCTCTCAACCATCCAAGATGTACCCAATTGATAAAGGATCTTTTTCTCAATTGTATTCATAGTATATAAACTTCTATATATTGAATAGATCATTATACCAAAGGGTATACTCAAGAACCCTAAATCAGTGTTACAAACTAAGAATGAACAAAAAACTTGGCAAGGTCAAAGAGTAAGAGTTTGACTTGATCTTGGGGAAAAATCGGATAATACAAATATTGAAAAGAGAAAAACTTGGCAAGCCCGTAACAATGCATCTCCTATTGTCCCTCGTAAGTTGGATTGAGTGAGAAGATTTATTTGTTTAGGATTTTTTGTGTACCCATCCTCATTTTTGACTTGTAGTGTTCTAATGACTATAGATGTGCAACATTCCGCAGTTGATAATTAGTAAACTGAAACCCATAGAGCAATAAAAGATGATAATTATATTTGATAATAAATCATGACCCTCTAACCCTCAACCTTAAGCCTTATAAACATTTATCTTCTATTTCAGATATGAACACCATGAAAATTACATTAGTGGGAGAAAATATTGGTTATATCATCATGCCAAAGATTTGAGTATGCCAACCACCCTTCCCTCTATAGGAAAGGAGTAAAAATACCAGCATTGGCTCCAATGCTGAGACAATTTGTATATTTTCTTAATACCCTTATCCTCGATGGAATCTGCAATGCTAAATCTGATTTGAAAACTTTGGTTTCCCCAAATACATTTCAAAAACTTAAGGCTAAAAAACGCTATAGACATAGAGAGAGACGTTATAATCCAATGGGACAGGTATACGTTGTAAGATGACCACTACTGACTAGACTAGGTAGAAAATGCATTGACAGAGAATCCCAATGAAATGTAGCTTCAATACTGAAAATTTCAAAACTTTATGCTAGAACACAAAATAGAGAGAAAACCTTGTAACCCAATCAGAGAATTATACATTATAAGATTGATAATTACTCCCAACTAGAGTCGGTAAAAATGCTTACATTTTCAAAAGGTGAAAGATAAAACACATGATAGAGAGAAGACCTTATAACCCAATTAGACATGTATATGTTGTAAGATGACCACTACTAACTAGAGTAAGTAGAAAATATATGTCCATAAAGATACATGTTGTTGTTAACAAAGAATTCAACAAGAAGAAGGGCAAGCCATGAGATAAACATAAGTGCAAAAACATTGTTCACACTTCCATCAAAATCGCTTCGATTGTAAGCTAAAATAAAATAATGATGATGATGCAATTATTTCATGGTCCACTAAGTCCATCTCTCAAGACATCTAAGAACGCATGAAGGAAACTCAATATTGAATGTTGTCCAGAAGAAGAGTTGGGGGAGAATCCAAAATGTCCACTGAGTTGTTGTATGAAAGGGGTCAAGCATTGTTTAATCTTGGATGGTGATTCTATATTTTTTTCTTCGTTTTGGGTACTTTTGGTGTATAAAATAGAGTTAAGGACATGTAAAGTCTAGTTTAGGGTTGATCCTAATTCGGTGTCTTGGGGCCTTAAAACTTTCAAAGTTTGTTTTGGGCATTATGAAAGTATTTGGGGTTAAAACTTCACAATTCTAGTTCATGACCCCTCAATGCTATTCTACTTGTCAAAAATTTCCAACGGTCCAAATATCACCTAAATTGTTGTTTGTATGAGGGAGTTATGCATTTGGAAATTTGAACTATTATTTTACCATTGTAATATCAAGAGGATCTAACAAGCGAAAAAGGAATTGAACTTCGATGGTGTTTCCTATTTTTCCACTTAGTATTCTTGCAGACACTTCTTTTGTGTTAAAATATTTGATATGTCACTGTACATTTTTATTAACTGGTGGCCACATGGTTTTTAGGTATCCATTCAAAATGGGTAGAAAAAATAAATGGAAGATTGTAATGGGCCTTGAGGTCCAAGAACCAAAAGACAAGTCAACATTTTCTAGCAAATATTTAACCTGGATTGAAGTATATAGACTAGACAGTCCTTTATTTGATCGTGTTGCACGAATCCCTTTAGGTAGAGATCCTGATTTTATTAGAGGGGAGGAAAGTAATCCTGATGCTCCTTGTACTTTCTTACCGACAATAAAAAAAAACTCAACACAAAGGGATAACGCTCACAAGCAATATGAGCTGTAAGTATATCACAGTCACATGGTTCTTTCATTTCTAACTGAGTTTTTGTTCTAGTTGGTGCATGCATATTATGACTTGGTATATATATGATCACAAATGGTTATTCATGAATGTATATATATGATTTTCTGATAAGGTGTTGTAATTTGTAGTGCAGTTACTCATGTTCATATGGCTCGGAAAATAAAAGAGGAAAGCGTTTAAATACATGCAGGGGATCATTTGTAAAGAAGAGGGGATGTCAATGTCACTTTATTGTGAATGTAAAGAATAAAGACCCTGAAATAGAAATACTTACATACAACACATACAAGCATGAAGATGAGGAAGGATGGCCTTGTCATGGTCGACATGACAAGTCTGGGGAGGCTAGTTCCTTACGTAAACCTAGGATTTCAAGAGAAATTGTCTCTTTTGTAGAAAATTGTTTTTTTATGGAAGTGCCAATTGATGTTGTATATGAAAAGCACATTCAACGACATCTTGACATGGATGCGGAAGATCATGGTAGAGATTTTTTCTTAACTAGAAAATATGTTGCAAATATTTATAACTGCTTGATGAAAGGAAAATATCAACTTGACAAGAAAGATGAAATGAGTGTTAACCTATGGTATTAGAAACAACCAGATGATTTTTTCTTTTTTCAAAAGCCTAATGGTCCAAATGTTCCTTTTATAATTGGCATTCAAACTAGATGGATGTTGGATCGAATGGTAAAACTATCTCATGATAGTTTAATAGGAATGGATTCAACTTTCTGTACCAATAAATATGGGGTAAGTTGAATTTGAAAGATTGAATGATTGTTTGGGTTGTGACTCATTGTGATTGATAGATTAAACTTTGACTTTGAGTTTTATTGAATATTGCAGTATCAATTGTACACACTTGTGGTCTTTGACAACCAACAAAGTGGGGTACTAGTTGCATGGGTCATGACACCTCAGAATACATCATTTGATATTGTGACATGGTTGAAGCCACTAATGTATAGGTGTTATCAATTTTTCCTTGAATGGAAAGTCAATGCATTCATGGTTGATGATGCATTGGCAGAAATAGATGCTTTGAGGTAACTTTCATTTGATTTTTTTGTGACTTGTATTTATCTTGTAAGATTATCTCATGTAAATGCATTGAATCCTATAGGAGGGCCACACAGTGTCAAGTGATATTGTGTATTTGGCACGTATGGAGGGCATGGAAAAAAAATATCTATAGGTTGGCCTCTACTTCAAATCAAGCAAATGTTATGCTTGACAGGTTAAGTTATATTATGAACTCTTGCCCCAATGCTGAATCAGTGGTCGAGCATGTGGATAATTTTTTCACTGATTTTGCAAATGAGAAAAAGTTCTTGGATTATTTTCATGGCACTTGGGTTACGGGTAATAAGATTTGTAAGTTCACATACTCTACACCCTTGTTTTTTTTTTTTCTCTTCCATAAATATTCTCTTTTCACTAACTTAGTTCTTTCAATTAGGGATGTGGGTTAAAGGTTTTCGTAATTTCCGTCATGCAAATCAAGAGACAAATAATACCGTGGAGGCATACCATAGCTTATTGAAGTCCAAATTTCTATCTGATCGAAGAGAGGAATGTGCTCGTAGAATGGATTGGTTTCTATATATGTTGTTGATACATGTAGAGACATATTATATATTCAAAGACATTTTGAAAGAAGAAGGATATTTGAATAACCACAAGAACGAGAAGTTGTTTGAATCCTCAATGGAGAAAGCTAGAAGAATTCCAGATGATGATTGTTGGCCCCATGAAAGCATATCCCATGCATACTGGGTGAGGAGTCAAACCAATCATGACAAAAAATACCTTGTGACCTCGTATCATGAAAATTTTATGGTGTGTGAATGTCCATGTTCTATTCGTGGAAAAACCTACAAGCATACCATAAAGGTGGAGTGGTTGTACTTCCTATCAAAGGGTTCAAAACCATCATTGGATCAGAATGTAGAGCCTAATATATTTGATGATGCAATACCTAATGCATTCAACGATCCTCTTGGAATAATTATGGAGACATCAATGATTGATGCAAATGCTGACACGACTCCTGTGGCCATTGGAAGTATGGATCAAGATGATGAAGCACTTCGATTGGCTAGGGATGAATTGTTGGGATACCTAGATGTGCTTCGAAATAGTCCTCCCTCTACTTTAACGAACACCTGAGAGATGGTGGACTTGATTAAAAGGATGTTGGATGAGGCCAATAATCGACACATATTGGATTTTAATTTCACACTTGGGCTGAGTGCTTTTGAATCATCTCTCAAGCGAAAGAAGAGTTTCCTCATCCCTACAAATAAAAGGAGAAGAAGAAAAAGAAATAGAGTTTTAGAAATTGATTTAAATGTCCATCCCTATGAATATGAACCATTCCATTTTGAATCTGCCAACAAACGGGGACGTCCTCGCTAAAACAATGCATCTCCTATTGTCCCCGATAAGTTGAATTGAGTGAGAAGATTTATTTGTTTAGGATTTTTTGTGTACCCATCCTAATTTTTGACTTGTAGTGTTATGATGATTATAGATGTGAAACATTCCGCAGTTGTGGCTTCAACCCAAGAACGTAGATAGATACGATGCCATTCTAGTTCTCCTACTATGCCAATTGTATTTGAAGTAACCAAAGTTTGGATACTATAATGTAATTTATTTGATGCTACAATGGAATTTGACCAAAATTGCATTGTTACATTACAGATGTAGGAACTTCTCATGTTGATCTTCCTCCTCTGCAACATGTTGGGCCAATTGGAAACTCTCAAGTTGTTAATGTGAAAGGTTTGACATATAGGATGTGTTCATAT
>ML791047.1:82645-99259 GCA_009831015.1 Picea engelmannii
ATACTGATAATGTTGTCTTCAAATAAGTTTTATAGTAAAGACTCTGCCTTTAATGGAATTTTTTTTTATGATGGTGATGTATCTGAAAATTGCCTTTTCTATAATGTTGCTTGTTGCATTTATCACTATTCTGTTGTAACTGACGATTTACTAATATTGTTCATATTTTTTACTTCAGAACTGGATATTTTGATAGTAGAGGAAATATGTCAGAGGCTATGGAAACTATGGGTTGGTCTTCAACACCAAGAAGATCACAGAATGCTGCAGTAGGTGCACTTGTAGAGATGCTGAAATCAACACCACCTTTGTGCCCAAATTTTCAAAACCCATCGGATTTTTCCCAAAACTCTGCTATGATCTCAAGGAATGACTCTTGGAGATTGACTTATCCAAATCAAACTGTTGAAGACTTCAATGCTATGATCCAGTCGTGTTAAGAATGTGCCTTCCAAACGTGAAAAGTCTAAAGGTTTCTAGTAGGGCTCTTCAAGCCCTTGTTTAATAAAGTTGTTGATGCATTAAAAGAGCTTAGAAACTACATAAAAATGAAATACTCTTTATTGTGATAAAGTGGAATTCTATAACGATCGAGTTGTGCTAAGATCGTGAAAAGTCCAAAGGTTAATGGTTTGTTAGTCTAGCATGCCAAGGTTTTATTTTGGTTCAAGTAAAGGGATATAGTGGTAATGACATGGCTTGCCATTGTACATAATGTATGGTTATCTGAGATTGATGATGGCCTGTTTAAACTGATTAAATGAGGTTGTTATTCCACTGATTTGTAAATATATCAATATCATTCTTGAAACATGACTAGATTTACATATCAATATCATCGCAAAAGTAAACAATTTGATGCAAATACTATGTTATTCCCTTGCTATGAATCCTCATAAGTGTTATTATATCACAAAAATACTTTCTAACAGTTTCCCATGGCCAGAGAACAAAACAAACATACAAAATTATGTTTTTTTTTTTTTATATTTACAATTGTATCTCTGTATCAATGTCCTGCCAGCAAATAAGTCCAGTGAGAAGTTGAATGTTAATGATTAAGATGTATTATAAATTAGGGTAAATGATTCTTGTGCATTTTCTGCATTGGTACTTTCAAGTTCCTTAGCTTCATCCTTTTCCACTTCATAGATAGCTATATCATCTTCCTCTGGTTTTGTTTCAGTTGTTGTTGTATGTGATTGGTCATGCAATTATTATGAAGGTATCACTGTGTCTTCTTCCCAAGCATTTTCCTTCCTGTGGACAGTCTCAGGAATTTCATTTGTTGCATTGATTTTTGAAAATGTTTGTGGATCTTCACGTTGTTCTTCTAAAGTTTTCGACAAGGTTGATTGTTGCTCAACATTTTTTCTTTCTTTCCCTTCTGCATTTTCATCATTATTCCTTTCATGTTCCAAACCTTCAGCTTCTCTTGTTGCATTAATGAGTAGAGCATCTTCCTCATCTCTGGAACTATGCCACTGGAACTATGCCCTCTAGAACTATGACCTCTGGAACTACGCCACTGGAACTACGCCCTTTGGAACTATGCCTATGGAACTACAACCTCTAGAACTACGCCACTAGAACTATGGAACTACGCCACTAGAACTATGGAACTATGCCCTTTGGAACTATACAGTTGGAACTATACCCTCTGGAACTATGACCGCTGGAACTACACCGCTGGAACTGCACCCTATGGAACTATGACCTCTAGAACTACGCCTTCTGGAACTACGCCACTGGAACTATGCCCTCTGTAACTATGCCCTCTGGAACTATGATCTCTGGAACTACACCATTAGAACTATGCCCTCTGGAACTACGCCCTCTGGAACTATGACCTCTTGAACTACGCCCTCTGCAACTATGCCCTCTAACACTACGCCACTAGAACTACGCCCTCTGGAACTAGACCACTGGAACTACGCCCTTTGGAACTACGCCCTCTGAAACTATGACCTCTAGAACTACACCCTCTGGAACTACGGCCTCTGGAGTTATGCCACCAGAACTACGCCCTATAGAACTATGACCTCTAGAACTACGACCTCTGTAACTACACCGCTAGAACTATGCTGCTGGAACTACGGAACTACGCCCTTTGGAACTACGTCGTTGGAACTATTCCCTATGGAACTATGACCGCTGGAACTATGTTGCTAGAACTACACCCTCTGGAACTATGACCTCTGGAACTACTCCACTGGAACTACGCCCTCTGGAACTATGACCTTTGTAACTATGCCACTAGAACTACGCCCTCTGGAACTATGCCCTCTGGAACTATGACCTCTGGAACTACACTCTCTGCAACTACGCCCTCTGGAACTACGCCGCTGGAACTATGCTCTCTAGAACTACGCCACTGGAACTATGCCCTATGGAACTACGCCCTCTAGAACTATGCCACTGGAACTACACCACGCCCTCTGGAACTATGCCCTCTGGAACTACGCCCTCTGGAACTATGACCTCTGGAACTGTGCCACTGGAACTACACCCTTTGGAACTACGCCATTTGGAACTACGACCTCTGGAATTACGCCATTGAAACTACACTGCTGGAATTCTGGAACTATGCCCTCTGGAACTATGACCACTAGAACTACGCCACTGGAAGTACGCCCTCTAGAACTACGCTCGATGGAACTACGCCCTCTAGAACTACACCACTGGAACTACACCCTCTAACACCCTCTAGAACTACGCCCTCTGGAACTATGACCTTTGGAACTACACCACTAGAACTATGCCCTCTGAAACTACAGCGCTGGAACTACGCCCTCTGGAAATATGATCGCTGGAACTATGTCACTGGAACTACACCCTCTGGAACTACGCCACTGGAACTACGCCCTCTGGAACTATGCCCTTTGGAACTATGCCCTATGGAACTACACCCGCTGGAACTACACCCTCTGGAACTACGCCGCTAGAACTACGGAACTACGTCGCTCGAACTACGCCCTCTGGAACTATGACCGCTAGAACTACGCCACTGGAAATATGCCCTCTGGAACTATACCCTCTAGAACTACACCCTATGGAACTATGACCTCTAGAAATATGCCCTCTGGAACTACACCCGCTAGAACTACACCCTCTGGAACTACGCCGCTAGAACTATGCCCTCTAGCACCCTCTGGAACTACACCCTTTGGAACTATGACCTCTGGAACTACGCCACTGGAACTATGCCCTCTGGAACTACACCGTTGGAACTACGCCCTATGGAACTATGACCTCTAGAACTATGACCTCTGGAACTATGAACTCTGGAATTACACCCTCTAGAACTACGCCACTGGAACTACACCCTCTAGAACTATGCCATTGGAACTACGCCCTTTGGAGCTACGCCATATAGAACTATGATCTCTGGAACTATGCCCTCTGGAACTATGCCCGCTGGAACTACGCCCTCTGGAACTATGACCTCTAGAACTACCCTCTGGAACTACGCCACTGGAACTACGCCCACTGGAACTACGCTGCTGGAAATACGTCCTCTGGAACTACACCACTGGAAATACACCCTTTGGAACTACACCGTTGGAACTACGCCCTCTGGAACTACACCGCTGGAACTATGCCCTCTGGAACTATGCCCTCTAGAACTATGCCACTTGAACTACAGCCACTGGAACTATGCCACTGGAACTACACCCTCTGGAACTACACCCATTGGAACTATGCCCTCTGGAACTACACCCTCTAGAACTATGACCTCTGGAACTATGCCCTCTGCAACTACGCCACTAGAACTATGACCTCTGGAACTACACCACTGGAACTATTCCCTCTGCAAGTACAATCTCTGCAACTACGCCCTTTGGAACTACGCCCTCTGGAACTATGACCTTTGGAATTATGCCACTGGAACTACGTCCTCTAGAACTACGCCATCTAGAACTACACCGCTAGAACTATGCCCTCTGGAACTATGACCACTGGAACTACGCCCTCTGGAACTACGCCCTCTGGAACTATGCCCACAGGAAATATGCCCTCTGGAACTATGACCTCTAGAACTACGACCTCTGGAACTACGCCACTAAAACTACACCCTCTGGAACTACGCCCTCTAGAACTACGACCTCTCGAACTACACCCTCTGCAACTACGCCCTTTGGAACTATGCCCTCTAGAACTACGACCTCTAGAATTACACCACTGTACCTACACCGTTGGAACTACGCCCTCTAGAACTACACCATCTGGAACTATGCAGTTGGAACTGCGCCCTCTGGACCTATGACCACTGGAACTATGCCCTCTGGAACTATGACCTCTAGAACTATGTCGTCAGGAACTACGCCCACTGGAACTACGCCCTCTGGAACTATGACCTTTGGAACTACAGCCTCTGGAACTACGCCAACCTGTTAGGATGTCTAGGTTGTTGATTGCAGTTGATTAATGTCAACCTGTTGCAAAATTGTTCTCTTATTAATGCCTACTCAGAAATCTAAACTTTATGCTCTGTACATTTGGGTTGTTGCTTTTGTTGATTCCCACTTTGTATAATGTTTTATCCAAAACAGTTCAGAAGAAGTCACTTTCACTGGATTCAATCCACATATGGCATAGTTCCAAACCCCTGGGGGCATAGAGGAACTATGATTTTGAAACTTGGACATGTGGAACTTATGCTGGCACCAAAATTTTTGCTGAATTTTGTCTGAAAATTTTCCCCAAAATAGCCCATTTTGAACAATTTTTATCCTACACCCTAATCCCACACTAATCCATTGAAAGTGTGTTGCACTAAACCGTTGAATTCTTTTTGCATTCGAAGCAAAGGAATATTACAAAAACTACATTATTTTACATGACTAATATGACAGGAATTGACTCAACCATCCATAGTAAGAAAGCAATGGGGTGTTCTGTTTCTCTTTTTAGTGTAAATTCAGATCAACGACATTGCAATAGAGATCATAATAAAATGTGATCAAGTTGTTGTCTAGTGACAACAATCAATCAATACAACTTCAAGCCCAGGGAGAAAGTCACCAAAACTTCATTTTATAGGGAATGCCAAAAGACTAATGAGAAGCCTTAGTCAGAGAGGAAATTCGATAAGTTCAGTTTATTCAAGAATTGTTTAGAGCATGAACCTTTGAAGAAATCACCACACAGTTAAGAAATCTACCCAATATGTTTCTGCAACATATTGATGCTTGGCTCCCAATTTCTGAGTTAGTTTCCACTGAGTTTCTAGAGACTAAAGAGCAATTTTAATATTCTTTGGAGACATAATCGTTTTCTGCAAATTTGAAAGTTGAATTTTTTTTATCTCCACCATCCAACATTTTTTGAGTTCAGATCAGTGTTTGAGCGTTTTACCCTAGTCTCTAAGGCAAGACATAAGTCCAGGGGAGATGCTGGGCTAAGATTCAACCAAATCCTTAATCCAAAAGCCTGACAAGATACCTCTGAGACCACCTACTGTACAATGGAATGTTTTTGAATTGATTTCACAACATTTTCAACATGATTGAATAAGATAACTAATTGGAGAGTTTTTCCATGTCTTATGTAATTATAATTATGTGTGGAATGGATGCATTAAATTTGCTTCATATTTCACTTTATGCACATTTCAATGATAATCATGTGTAGAATGGATGTATTATATTTTCTTCATATTTCACTGTATGTACATTTCCATCTTTTCTTTTTACAGAGGGTACTACAAGTGCAACAACGTAAGGGGCTGCCCAAGAAGAAAGCATGTGGAACGTTCTTTGGATGATCCATCCATGTTGATTGTGACATATGAACAAAACTACAAGGTCCTGATAACATATAAAATACATGGAGGGTTTGAAATTGGCTAAAATGATCATGTTTCAGAATTTCTGCTCAGTATAAAATAGTGTCTTGCTTTTTACAGGGTTGCAAAATAAGATAACATAATTGTCTAAAGTGAATTTATCATGGATGACATTGTTGTACATTAATTGAAGGATGTTAGAACATTTTCTTAAACTCACTAACTTATCAATCAAAGATCTTATCACTAACCACTAACCATGATACTTAGTGTTCGCCACTACCAAGTTCATAAATAACTAATCATAGATATAGGAATTGAAGATTTCTTATTCTTAGGTTAGTGGTTAGTGATGACATCGTCGCGCCAATCACTAGCACTGCACCACTATTTCTCTTATTTTCTTAACTTCACATGTGAATTTTTTAAGGATCAAATGACTTTAGGACTTCCTTTGGTAGTCTCATTTTAGATTGGGTAGACTCACTCCCCTTCCATTTTAAAGTTTTCACGGTAATGTGTAATTATAAAAAGAATGTAGAAAGGAAAGTAATGCCACATTCACAAAAATAAAATATCAAGACCTTTTAAAATGCGGGAAAAAATAAAGAAGACCCTCACAACACATGAATATTTGACGATTCTTAGACTAAAAGCTCCCCTACTAAGCCACCATACATTGGGGATGCGGAGATTTTCTGGACGTGTGCCCTAGTGTACAAATAGAGAAGGATGCATTGATTCCCATTATGTTGAAGCAACTGGTATCCACTTAGAAGTGCTCATTTGCCCCCTTATTATTTCCCAGAAAAATCTGGATTGTGATATCTAGAACGATGCTTATTAAGACTTTGGATCCTCATGATAGACAACAGTGCATTGAGTTTTAATCACTCTTTTGGGTGTGATAGTAAAGAAACAACAACATCAAGATAAAGTCGGGACAATAGCATCATTCGATTCACAAACTGGAATAGTTTTGAATTATTCAATCTTAAGTTTATCATGGCATCCAACAATACAAATAAATGTTCTAGAAAAATGTCTTTTCCTACTCAAAAATAAATAAATTATAGTTGAATTTTTCCACTTAGGAAAGATTAAATCCCTATCACTGATTTTTTTTAAAACCAATGAAGATCATTGCTATAGTGGACTACCTTTACAAGGGCTAATAACTAAAAAATGAGAATCAATTTGATTATCCCTAGGAATTTTTTCATTTATCTAGCAGCGTAGTTCCCTTTGGAACTATGCCGCTAGAAAGTTTTTCTCTAATTGGCTTTGAATAACAAATGAAATGACTATTCAAAAAAATGAGGCAGACAAAAATCAATAGTTACTGTCTGAATGTAATCGATCGCCAGAAAAATTGAACCACATAACCTGCACCTTGATTCTCAGAGAATATACTGACCAACTCCTCCACCATATCAAGAAATAAATTATTCTTTGCCTTGCTGACAAAAACAACAAAATAGAAAGAAAAATATGCTCCAACAACATGATTTTCAAATTTTCTAAGAAATATTCGTGTATGAGGTCAGAAACATACAAGGATTATTGTAATCACTGAGTAGGAAAAGACAACTCACCAAACATCTCATGTAATCTATTCAGCCTCCATGTCTTCAATACTTTTCTTATATTCAGGTTTAAGTTCGTACGTTCCTTCATTTGTACCCCTTTTGTTGTAAAGGCTAAGATCATTCAATATTTCCTTTATAAATTGTTGCAGCAAGGATCACAAAGGAAGTCAATAGAGAGTTACCAAAAATATTTTAAGCACAACAAAACATAAATGCAATTCAAAGGGATTTAAAAAACATAACATAGAGGAACAAAATGATGGGAAGCAAAAGCAAACTACTCTACTTCATAGATAAGAGTGAATTACCTGAGGTTGATCTGTTTCCGTCACAAGTTGTTTTAATGTCCAGTTGGACTGCCATTCAAAGAGCTTGAAAATAATGTTCTCTAATTCACCACGGTCCATTTTGGTTCTCTTCATTTCTTGGGCCTTAACTGGTGCAACAAACCCCTTTTTATCCTAGACATGCAGAATTTCAAAAGCATAGCCCAGTAAGTTTACTCTTTGCATCTAAACCACCCTCAAGATTGATTAGTTTTCCATATATATTGTTGGACAGTTTCTTCCCATTGGGTAAGGTAAACAGATGCAAACGACACTTCCATCCATTGGCCAAGGTGATAATATTTTCAGAGAAAGAAAAAGCAACCGGTATTAATGTGCTTAATTAAAGCAACATAGAAAAATAATGACAGACGAGGGAAAATTCTATAGTTCATGCCTTGGATAATATTGTTGAAAAATCCATCATTCCTTGCATGGGATTGTAGCCTCCGCAATCATTATTTATAACTTGAAGTAGCAAGCACAAAAATAAGGATTTTGATTCATCCAGTTACATTGAGGGAGTCATTCTTTGTAATAAATTAAATTGCTCTAATAATTTAGGCAAATTGCATGCTTATCACAATAAACAATGGAAAAGAAAACAAAATATATGCACCTACACTTGTCTTTCTTTAAAGTTAGATTTTTTTTTCCTTTCTCGACATAGCCTTCGGCAATCATCAATATTTTTAGTGTGAGGCTTCATATCAAATTTATGCTCAACCTTCCCATCAACAGCTACCTTGCCTGCAAATGGATAGAACAATCAGACTTTCTACTGTTGAATATTTATGAGTAGAACTAAAGTTTTTCTGAATGCACAATATGGAGAATTTTATCCACTAAAAGAAAACTGGAAGCCGTGGGTTTAACATAGACCTTACAACAATTCAACTTTACAAAAGTAGCTCAACCCAACAATTAATCCTTGTACAAGCAACCAATTTTTAAACAAATGTTATCATCTTCACAAGGAAATTCATTCCTCATAGATTTTCCTAATAAGTTTTGGGATACAGTCGCTAGACAGAATCAAACTAGATGGAATACAAACACAATCCTTTTATAAAAACAATATGGATTCTAAGAACCAAAGCTAAAGGTGATGAACTTGAATAAGATATGATGTTCAAAACGTGGAGTAATAAAAGTAGAAATGTGCCAAACTCCACAATATTTGAATTCTTCTCACAAAGAAATCATCAAGGTAGTCTGACTTGGAAGGTGGGGCATTTAGTTTTAGGAAGGTTAGATGTTTGAAATCCATGGAAATAGTATGACTTGGAAGGTGGGGCATTTAGTTTCAGGGGGGTTAGATGTTTGAAATCCATGGAAATAGTCTGACTTGGAAGGTGGGGCATTTAGTTTTAGGGAGGTTAGATGTTTGAAATCCATGGAAATATTTTTGTGCATGTGTGTGAGTACCGAATACCTAAATTCTTATATCACTGAATTGCAACTAGAAATTGGCGTGTTCAAACCTAGGTTAACTTTGGTTATGAGACAAATAGAAAAAAAAAGAAAAACCAACCAGGCATTGCCCACATTGCCATTGTGGACATCTATGGAAAAACTGAATACCTATGGCTCTACCTGTCTCAACTCTGGACTGCCCATAGGACACTAAGAGTATGAAAATCTAAACGAAACAGGGGTGTTACCTATTTTCATTTACAGTTGAGTTAAAATACAGGAACATGGAACAGTTTAAAAAGCCTTTGTATTTCTTTTGAAAAATGTGTAGGACCTTCTCTGGCATGCATAGGAGATTTTACCATCACTCCCTTCCATATGCTTCGTCGGATTGTTATGTGGAGGGTGATTTCGAGAGTACCCTAGGTTTTCAGGACTTCTAAGAGAAAAATCCTAAGAGACTATGTAATACTCGAAAATGGGCCAGTGCAGAATTGTTGGCAAGAATGAGGGTGGCTAATTAGCATGAAATTAAGTTTTTGTCTGAGCTTCACCAGTTAAAAAATAAAAAACCTTTTCATGGAGTCTAAGATAAAAGAACTAGTTGAGAAAGGTGGCTTCTCACCATCGGAGTAAAGGTGCTCCTGAAGGCTTCCATTGGGGGCATGAACTCATACACTAAGAGTCTGTGATCGTGGTCTGCACAGTACCCAATCAATGCAAGAAAGTATGGTGAATGGAGACAGCTCAGAACATCAACCTGTTCAAACAAAGAATCCATAGCACGTAAATTCTTCAGCTTATAACAGAATAAAAAACAAATACAACCATTTTCATCAGTCTTAGAGTAAAAAAAAAACATGCACAATCACCACTAGGATTCAAATAAACAATGTACCATCTATAGGTTGGAAGTTTCAGGGGCTTATTGAGTCTTATAAAATGAAGAAACAAACAAACAAACCTCCACACGAAATTCTTGTTATCCCTGTTTTCTTTCTTGGTCAAGTTGCTTGATAGCAACCTTACTACCATCCTGCATCACTCATTTATACACAGAGCCAAAACCTCAATTACCGATAACATTGTTTGAGTTGAAATTAATCGTTGTTGCTTGGAGCCGCTTGAATGTGAAGACCCTTGCTTCTGTATGAGATGACAAGTTCATCACAGTAGGGATAAGTTCATCCATTACAAAAGCTAAAGGTGATGAACTTGTGCTTCTGTCTGAGATGACGTAACTCATCACATCCACACTGTTGTGCACGGGAATCAAGAGGAACAAGGATCTGTTATAGGTGCATCTCTGCTGAAGGTGAACACAATCTGAGTGACACAGGGTAACTCTAACACTCCCTCTTTGTGAGGAAAGTCTTCTATGTGCATGCACATCAATTGGCTATCAAACTGACCCCCTACAGTTTAGATTGTATCAACTTAATTAGACCAAAAATGGAGAAAATCTTAAGAGAGTACGAGCCAGTTTTGGCTAAGCCTTTCGAAATACTTGAGGCAATTGTGCATGGATTCTGCTTAGAGGAGAAACCTGTCAAGGTCGATTTTTCTCTCAAGGATCAACTAGGCAGAGAGAGAACGTGCTGCTGGCTAGGTCAAGCCATAGATGACCACCGTTTTCCCTTCTCCGAGCTTGCAAGCCAAGTCACTCCCTCGGCATCTCAAACTTCTCGTAAATCGTCTTCATAATATGCAGACATTGTCTTCGATATTAGTGATCAATGGAAGCACACTCTAACCGTGTACAAGTGTTATAAACAACCTGAATTCTACGACTTAAGAAAGCATCTCATGAAATGTAATGCAACTGTCTATTTGGATTTGTTCAACCTTTCGGATCCGATGGAGGGATGTTCAATGGAACACGAACTTGTTGAGGTGGGAAGAATTTTTTCATGTGCAAAAATAAAATGTTGGATATTTCCGGTAAATAAAATCTATATGTGGTGATTTTTTCATGCGCAAAAATATTATATGCGCAAAAATAAAATCTATATGCGGTGATTTAAATGTTGGATATTTGCGGCAAAAATACTAAAGAAATTTTTCATGCGCAAAAATAAAATGTTGGATATTTGCGATAAATAAAATCTATATGCGGTGAATTTTTCATGCACTAAAATACTATATGTGCAAAAATAAAATCTATATGCGGTGATTTACATGTTGGATATTTGCGGCAAAAATACTATATGCGCAAAAGTACTATATGCGGTGAATTACCCACTGTTAGCCATGGTCACCAATCCAAGTTTTTTTTTTGGAAAATTTTCTCTCCCAATCCTTAGAAATTTTGAAGTCATCTCTCACTGTGAAGTACTGCCATATTTAAATTTATGCCAGAGATTGAAATTTGAACCCTAGTATTTCGGCCCTCCTCGTCCGGTTGATCTCACGAGTGTAAAATGGCTACCGGGTGCTTCCAAGTTACCAGGAGGCCTTTTCTACGAGCTCTGTATCTGACTTCCAGTAAGTAGAAAGAAAAATACAATGATTTCGATTTGGTTGAGTGAGAGTTCCCTCTTCTAGTTTGATTAGTAAAGCAGGAACATAAATTAAAGCTTCCCTATTTATTTAATTATGTGACGCTGAGTTCCACTCTCAAAACTCTTCCAAGACCTTTTCTCACACCTGTGATGAATATCAGGCTCTCTGTAAAAGAACCCTTTTCTTTGTTCATTATCTTACTCAATATTGTTTTCAGTTTAGAAGTACAACACAGTGCTCACTAATTTTGATTGATACACATGATTCTGATGAACTTTGACTGATCAAGGTGTCCAAAGTTCTGCAACACATTGTATTACTGTGAGCTCAGTTAAATTATATGGCAATAGAAAACACTGAAAGAATAAACCTCCTAGGATTTAAATTATGTTTTTAAAGCTTATATCAGCCACCACCAAACATTGAAACCACCACTTTGGACTCATCTCAATTATGGTGATTCTAACTTTCCAAAAGCTTTTGTTTTCACAAATTACTTTTGTTTTAAATATATTACTTATGTTGGCTATATTCCTAGGTTATTTATGCTCTTAGATCCTTAAGGAGGAGGAATACATACTAGGTAAACATGGTGCCACCATGGCATTATCCTGTTTCACAGTCTTGTGGGATTGAGAGTTCAAGCTCTTTTGAACATGTTGCTTTTGTCTCCTTGGATAGAGGTCTGAATGTTGCAGTGATTGGTACTAATGGAAAAAGAAAGGCAAGAGTGATGGTAGATATTGCTCTATAGGTATTACATATACACCTTTTCTTAGTATATTTTATTTCTTGCAAGTCCAGACTCTTGAGTGCATGATAGGATAATTGTATCTCAATTTCAGGTTATGTCATCTTTGAGGGAAGATGAAGATGCAGTTGTGAAGCTTCGAGTAGCATTAGGTTCTGTTACCAGTTTTCATGCAGGGTTTTCCTCTGCCAGAATGAAGGTTATGTCAGGCTCTTCTCAGTCAGATTCAATGAAAGATACTGGGAAAAAAGAATTGATTTTTCACAAGAGTTTGTTTGTCCCTTTTGAACCTGAACTGGCAGATTATGCTTATGATGGGAAAAATGAACTTTCGTCTGATAGAAAGGAAGGGTTTTTACTAGGCGAGCTCACTGCTTCATGTCTTGCTACTCTAATTTTGATTCAGGTAGTTATTACTTTAAACTTAACTGAGATATTATATTTATTCAGTGAGGTGTGGACATTGAGCTTATAAGTTTACCGACAAATAGACACTAAACTAATGAATTACCTGCTGTGTGCTCCATAGACCTATTCGGATAGACAATTTCCATCGTCTGAAGGTGCAAATGTGCTGGATGAGGGAGTTAGAAGCTTACAACCTTGTTCAACTACAAATCTTATTGTCTACATCAAAATTCAACAATACATGGGTATTGTTAAAAATCAAATTTTGACATTGTTACCAACTCAGCCTAACATTTTTGTTCAAGAGATGTCTCTACGGAGATATAAGCCATATATGCTACTTTCCAGTTGTTGCAAGTGGAGGTTTGCACTAGACTATAACAAAGAATGTTATCATGTCAATGAATTGGATTGAAGTCATAGTGATAGCAGCAAAAGATGCATCAATATGTGCAAATTTTGGCCTTTTTCATGATGGCCCTCAATGATGTGTCTTAAACCTTTTAATATCAAATTATTGGAAATTGGTGTCTTGTATTATGTATGCAAGGTTCTGTAACATTAAAATGCATTCGATTTTGACAATTTTGTATGGACACACTGCTTTTTACTAAAACCATTACAGGCTCATGTACTAGTAATTGTTTCTACCATATTAGACATGTCCTTGTTGTCGTGCAAGTGGAATTCATGGTTCAAAATACTAGTAGCCAATATCCATCCATTTATGTTTTTAGTCTCACATTGTAGTAGCATAACCTTTGTTCTCTGTTGATTTTGACATTACTTTATGTTATGCAACTTAATTTTGTCAAACAAGTGTGGTATACTTTTGTACCCAATGACTGATCAACACAGAAAAAAACATTTTAGCCTTTGCTTCCTACATTCGTGTGTACTTATATTATATCTTAGTTTCAGTTTTATTTTCAGCACTCTCTTTGGAGTTGAATGCATAGAGTTCTATCTTGTGACATTGGATTTGGTGTAGATTGCTCTGCATCTTCCATTTATCATATTTACCTTCATAATTCTCTACTTTAGGCAATTATGTTATCTTATTTTGCAACCCTGTAAAAAGCAAGACACTATTTTATACTGAGCAAAAATTCTGAAACATGATCATTTTAGCCAATTTCAAACCCTACATGTATTTCATATGTTATCAAGACCTTGTAGTTTTGTTGGAATGAAATATAGAAAAACATGTATATATTATCAGGGGTTACACTCATAGGAGTTGCCACAATGCCCACAACAAGATGCAAATCTAGTTGCTATGGAAGGATACAAAATACTGGTAGAAAATAAAACTTAAACATCTATCCATATCAAATAAAACATATTGTTTTTAAACCTAAACAGTTCAATTATCATGTAAAGCATGAAGGGATTTTTCAATTGATATGTTGAGAAAGGAGGAAAAGGCTGAAGCCAAGGAGAGGGATACCCAAATCTATAGTTAAAGAGAGAAGCTCTCCTATCTTTGTCCTTTAAGAAAAATCAAACAATATTTAGTAAGTGAACACTACAAAGAACTCATATTGGAGAACACAAAGTCATGATCCAGGTTATTTGAAATTTCATCAGTAATGTACAACCAAATGGAAGTATTGTCAATATAAATTTTCCCCATTAGAGAACTCTTTCATGATCTTCTATTCGATTAAGAGTCTCATAGTCTGTACATCATGTAAACCAAAATTTAAATATCTTGGAGAGTGAAATAGTCCTCCATAGTCCTCCACAAAGATCTCTTTTTATCACATTATGCAAACGAGATCAACTTTGCCAAAGCAACCTCATTAGAGGCCATGACAAAAAGTTTAGCATCGATATCAGCTGGCTACTTCCCTATAAAGGTTCTTCAAGGCATTCCATAGAAAGTGGCCCACTGTACACAAACAATGGCCACAGATTAAAATCTTTTGTGCCTTCACATGAATCAATCTGCAAAAAGCTTCATGGATCCACCATCAATCCCGTGCTTTTAGACATGGACTAAGAATGGTTGTGTTCTCCTTCATATGTCACAATCAGCATGGATGGATCATCCAAAGAACGTTCCATATGCTTTCTTGCTGCGAAACCCCTTATGCGGTTGCACTTGTAGTACCCTATGTAAAAATAAAAGATGGAAATATCAACCTGTGTAGAAGTTGGATATGATCTTTAACCCTGAGACTTCACCTCTACTTTCTAATCAAAATAGACTATATGTGTTATATTTTCACACCAATGAATCTAATGTCCTCCCAACTGTCCCTCCCATTGAATAAAAATCAAACACCAAGGATCATATCTTGACCCTTGGTTGATTTAGGGAATAAATTATATATAGCCCAGGTATCATCAATTCAGAAAAATGAAAATTTAAGGACAATACTACAGAATGTTTTGCATCATCAGAGAAATATCAGACCCTGTACCATTGGTACAGGGAGCATACCTTTGATGCAGTGAGCCCTTTATAGGTTTCTGCCCATATTTTCTCCATGAGTATTCATCTGCTGGAATATCGACCATCTTGGCATTGATTGTTGGCACTTTGATGGTTCTTTTCACCCGAGATTGCTTGACTTCCATTACTGGGATAAACGGGCATGAGGGGTTATGATATGAAGAGATGCAAAGGATGTGATATGAACTAAATCTAAATGCAGCAATCAAGTCTAATCTATCCTACCCTAGCTAGGAGCATACTATCTAAAAAAAATGAACAAAAAGTAGAATCACCATACTCCTGAGTCCTGCATACAGTTTTAAACAGTTAGCTGCCAAAGAGAAACAATTACTAGTGATGCATGAACAAAGTAAATGAAAAAATTAGTCTGCAACAATAATTTATCCAATACTATCTATTCATCATCTCAAAACAATGATATTGGAAAAGAAATACACTGTAAAGCCACAACATTCACACAAAGTAGTCTATGAAATGAGCAATGTAACCTTGCAATATTCACAGTGATCATGAAAAAAATATGGAAACAATTCATAGCAAAAGCATCATAAACATCAGACCCCCTTCTCCTCCAAAATGGCCCTGAGGGCCTCTTGCTATTCAGATTTCATAAATAGTTCAGAAATTTACAAAAAGTAAGAGCCCTTTCAAAATGGTTGTTCTTTGTCATATATAGTTGAGTTTGCAACTATTTCTTGGGACTTCATGAATTCCCATTGACAATTACAACTCTTGGTTTACCCTATTTTGTTCTTTTCCCACTTTACAAAAAATACTTTACAACCTGAAATAAATTTTATGATTGCTCCTTATCTTTGTCCCTAGTATAAGCTGCCCACACTTCATGATAGGTGGAAATCAATATCACCCTAGTGAACAACATACTTTCTAGAGTGATTATGTAAACTGCTGAGTCTTGGAACAAAGTTTTCATATCCTTTTTCAATGTGAGCAAGAAAGAGCTTATTACGTTTTGGTCCTTTGAAGTTTTCATATTCTTTTTCAATGTGAGCAAGAAAGAGAAAGAAAGAGATTATTACGTTTTGGTCCTTTGAAGTTCTCATATCCTTTTTTAATGTGAGAAAGAAAGATCTTATTACATTTCGGTCCTTTGAAGGCACCACCAAATGTCCCCTAATTATGGCACTAGTCACTCTTTGAGGGATCCTAGTAGTAAGTTCTCTAAAAGTATTGCTATCTCCAGCTGAGTTTGAATTTGGTCATCTAGCCTTGGCCTTGGCAATGGTTTGAACATTAGCAAGGAATGAAAAAAACACCTTAAGGCCATTAGAAAGAAATGCAAAAAATGTTCCTCTACAATTATAAGGCCAAAACTTTAATATCAACAAATATTTTTCACAAGTTCCACA
>ML791047.1:110342-131351 GCA_009831015.1 Picea engelmannii
ACACAATGCATGTTGAAAACATTGCATGCATGTGCTAAAAACCCTACCAAAAGGCTCATGGTGGTTTCTATGGTTGTGTCCCCTACATCCAAGAATATCTCGTACCAAGCATTAATCAAGTGATAACATGATATTGACAGACGGTTAATAAGGAACCTCCAAACTCCTATGGAGGATGCCCTTGAATGCAAGCCACAAGTGTTTACCAAGGAAGAGGTAGTGCACACAAAGGAGCCAATGGAAGTAATTGCACCAATCAATACTGACTTCACTAGCTAGAATAACCCCAAGTTTTAGAAAATTTGGTGTTGTTATGATCACATGTGCGGGAAGAATCTAAAATTATCAAGTTTTTTGTATAAGTTTAATTTAGCTCAATGAATATGAAATTAGTAGAATAGTTTCTCTAGATTATAGCAGAGAAGTTCAATCCTATACAAGCTATGAAGAATATTTGCAGTCTACTATATTCCATTTGAATGAGGACTCTATAAGGGATTGGAAGAACACTAGTTTTGGTTTTGAAGCCTAAAAGAGGCAATCGAAAGCCTCTAGTTTTGTGGATATTGTTCTCATACTTTTGGAAGAGATCCACAATGCTTTTGATTCTAGATCAGTGAGACCTCGAGTTTCCTTTTGCCCCACCCTTCCACTTCGAAGAGTTTTCCAACCTATTCAAGACCCATGAAGTGCTATCATTCTAGACCCTATTACATAGACCACCAATTTAGTGGATGGATCAACTCCAAGAAATCCTAGAGTCGGACTCCCCCTGCAAAAAGTACTACTTTCCAGTTCTACTTGAGCGGTGAATCCTCCATTCAGAGTTTCCTCCACACGGCCTTGGGTGTTAGGAGAGATGGACCCTCTTGCTTTAGTGCTCCTCTGAAGACCTTGAATCCAAGACCCCTTGACCCTAGACATCCTTTATATGACATCATTCATATGTTCATCAACCCCTTCACAATGATTGATGACTCTTCTAAGGAGCTTGGTTCTCTGTCCCCTTACCTGGCTTTGGCATCTAGCTCCAACATGTCCTAACTTCCTCTCTTTTGTATTGCACATTAATTTAGAGTTTTGAACATGCTTCATGTACCTTGTACCTATTCTTTTAGCTAGCTACTTAGAGCTATATCTGTTTTTGATAGTGTAGCTATAGGAGTTGTTTTCACACTCAGTCCCACTATGTATCTACAACTGATGTACTTCTGTAGTCCTATTGACCAACTTATTGTGGTCATTCCTTCGATATTAATAAAATTATCTTGTCCTACCTATAGGAAATATTGTAATATAAAAGATTTTTTAAAGCCATAAAACATAAAAGAGTAAGTTAACTCAATGCCTATATAGAGATTAACTTTCTTTACCTTTTCTGAGATATGTGAACCATTCCACGCTTGTCTAAAATCCATTTTCGTTATATCAGTTACTACCTTTCAGAATTTGAAAGATGTTTAACGCGAATAGTAGAACACTGAAAATCCTTGTTAGAATCACGCCCCATAATTTGGGTGTTTTGTTACTGAATAGTGGATTGTATATATAAGTACTTTCGAATCAATGTATCAGTCAGGAAGCCTTAAAACTTCATCTAAGCACCCCAACAAAATCCCGATAGTATGCATTGTGTAAATTAACAAACATCTGAAAATTCGAAAGGAATTAGAATAAAATGGTCTTTTTGCCCTCTCTTGAAATAAGTGGCAGCATGTTTTTTGATATAATGACACAAACTAAAAATAACCAACAGGATAGCATTCGCACAATGCTTCCCCAAATTTATCAAAACCAGTATATAAAATTCCACATTATATACATGGAATCAAAATGAATAAAGGAATGTAGAAGGTGACCCTTTGCTTTTTGATCTTTTTGACAGCGACCTTATGAACAAGATATTTGAAGAAGAGAGCACAAATGCAAATACCATAAAGGTGATGTAAGGATAACCTAGAAAATTCCTGTTGGGATGTTTCTAAAGAATATGGAAATCAGTGGTATTGGTGGGTATGGTAAGCTTATTTACAGGGGAGGGAATACAAAGAGAAGTAGTAGTAACAGTAACAACGATACATTGAAAAGAAATTAATTTAAGCAGAGGATGAACTACTAACCTGGATGAGAAGCAACACAGATCTGGATGTCGAATTCAGGAAAGGTTATTTTAAAAGTCTGTGTCGGAAAGGGCATAGGGACGAATACCCTACACTGTTGTAGATCAGCAGGAGGAAATGATGTTTTTGTAATGGAAAGAAGAAGAAATATCATAATAAAAACTTGAAGATGGTGTATCAAATACATATGCAACTTTAAACTGGAGCCGCGAAGATGTATTTTTAACAGAATGAACAAGCATAATGAAATATGTCGGTGATGCTCCTGGGACTTACTTTCAGTTATTTGGAAAGATGTGGGAGGAGATGTATTCTGCAAAAGAAGAAACTCCAGTACTCCAGAGGACTCCATCACTCAAACATGAACCAGGAAATGACAGAGACGGGACGCGAACGATCGCAGGGAGTTCAGGTGGAGGAGGGACACGAAGGTGGTGAATTGATGGCAGGGATGGGTGGGTAGGTGGTGAAGGGATGGCAGGGATGTATGGGATGGCATGTAGGCATGTATTGGATGGCGTTTATGGATGGGTAGCCGACCGGAGGGCGGAGGTGATCGGCGACGGGAGTTGAGACGCCATGAAAGGACTGTTGGAAAAGGTCCATTTTGTTTGGACCTTAGCCTATGCTGTTGCGATTGATGTGAACCTCACGATGGTCCTGGACCTCCCGGGTATTATATATATATATATATATTGTCCTTTAATGGTTTTTCTAACATGCCAATAAAATCACAATCTACCATTTTCAACTCATGCAGCCATGTCCCCCCATGTTGGGTAACCAGAGGTTCCAACCCGAGGTCTATCTCTTTCATTTCAATCTTACTGGATGAATGGAAAGTTTTAGGTATTTTCCAGGTTTTACGAGGTATTTCCATTCAAGCAGCTATAATTGTGATTTTCTGGGATAGTAATCGTCTTCCAAGGAAATATATAGGTTTGTCTGAGATTGTGTTCACTTATGCAACTTTGAAGAGCTCAATTAGTAAAGTAATTTTCATGCTTGTATACAAATATTCTGTGTCCTTGAGTAGAGAAATCATTTTACCTACAAGTCCAGACGAAAATGAAACAACAGGAAGATGTTGTACTGGGTTCTGGATTGACCAACTATAGAAGGGATTAAGAGATTGGGGTTTCACTGTCTGCAAGTTAGCCAAACACAATGCTCGCAATGGTATATTCTCAGCGAAGATGGGGATGGATCTCATACTCATCTCCTTGCTTATATTCATGGATGAATCAGATTACAAGGATATCGACACCCACTCTATTTGGTTCATTTTGACCGTGGTGGTTGTCTTTGAATTCACTATCGGTATGGTCTTCGACTTATTAAATTATTATTCATATTAGTAGATACTATGGTTGGTGCAATCACAATTTAGTTTATGTTCATACAATTCTATATTGATAGGTGCAACACCGAGAAAGGGTTTCAATCGAGGTTTGGGAACACTTTCAGTGGGTGCTTTAGCTCTTGCTGTCGTAGCCTTGGCTTCTGATAGTGGCTGGATATTAGAGCCTATAGTCATCATAATCAACATATTTACAATGGGTTGATTATTCCACTGACTAATTATGTCTCCTAGGGATGATAAGGTACTTGATCCTTTCTCATCTTCTAATTGTTTTCTCCTTGATTTTAGGTTCGCTCACCACTTTTGCGAAGCTATATCTAGAGCTTAAATCTTATGAATATTGTTTCACTGTATTCATTTTGACGTTTTGTTATATCCTAGACTCTGGCTCTAAAATGAGAGATTTTAGTCACATAACAGTCACCCGGTTTCTCCTCATTGCTATGGGCGCAGCCGTAAGTTTGGCTATGAACGCGTGTATATAACCCATCTGGGCAGGGGAGGACCTCTATAAATTGATAGTCAAAAATTTCACAAATGTGGTGGACTCCATCGAAGGTATACACTGTAATATGCCATTTATTCAAAAATGGGCAGAATTAAAGTCATTAAACTTATGATGTTTGCTTTTTTATCATAATCCTAATCTATTTTAACGTCACAATCAAGCTAGATACCACCAGTCATTTTTACTGAGGTATATATACTCTAACTCTTCTGGATTTGAACTTGTGATCTTTTAGGAGGAAACACATGTTTTTAACCATCGTAGGGGTATACATATGTTTTTAACCATCGTAGGGGTATACATATGTTTTTAACCATCGTAGGGGTATACATACCCTACCCTCTGGATTTGAACTTGTGATATCTTAAGAGGAAACACATGTTCTTAACCATTAGAGCCACTCAAGTTGTATATATAAGTATATAGTAATAATGTTGACCAACCATTTATACTGAGGTATACATATGCTAACCCCTCTAGATTTGAACTTGTGACCTCTTTGAAGGAAACACATGTTTTTAACCATCCCATAAGTATAGATACCCTACCCTATGGATTTGAAGTTGTGACCTCTTAAAAGGAAAAAAATGTTATTAAACATTAGAACCACTCAAGCCGTATATAATAATAATGTTGAGGCTATATATATATGTGTATAGTAATAATGTTGATGCTGCAGCACAAGGTGTGTGAACGAGTATCTTTCTCGCAGAGAATTCAAACGAATTTCTTCAGAAATATTGACATGCCAAGTTGTTGATGATCCCATCTACAGTGGCTATAGGTCGGTACTCGTCTCAGCGACAACAGAGGAAACGTTGGTATGCTTCTTTAATTTGTCCAGACAATACAATACAATTTGTTTATATTGTTTGTAAATAAGGTCTTCCGGTCTAAAAATGTGTTTACATGACTGTAACAGGAAGGATTTTCAAGGTGGGAGCCTACTCACGGGCGTTATAAAATGATAAAGTATCCTTGGTAGGAATTCGTCAGAGTTGGCAGTGCCTTAAGGCACTGTTCCTCCGTGTCCTTGGCATTGCATGGATGCACACTATCAGAGATCCAGGTACGTCTCTGTATAGTAATGAATTCAATAGTCTCCAGTTGGGAAGATAATCTAAGAATACAACCAAAATATTATAGCTAGAAAGTTGTGGAAATTTATTGGGAGTTTTCTATTTGTTCAAACTTTGAACCTTCATACAGTTTTTAGATCGCCTTCCCTGCATAAGTGACAATTTATTTATGGTCGGTTTGTGTTTGTAGCCTTCGTTTAAACTGCTAGAGGAGTTCATCAATGAACTGAGGCGAGTTAGTATTGAAGCTGGAAAGGTGCTACGGGAAGTGGGGCATAGCATGGAGAATATGTCAAAACTAAAGCATGGAGACATACTGGACAAAGTAAAGGCAGCTGCTATGGATTTACAGAAAAAGATCAATTCACACTCTCATCTTCTTGTCAATTCTCAAGGTTGGGTTATTAGTTCAAATAACAAAAAGGAAGCAGAGGAAGAGGCTTACAACAATATGGAGGTGAGTCCGCGGGGGAGATCTTATAGCGAATCAAAACCTCTGATATACCCACGCAGTGATGGCGGAAACGCCAGCCCCTCTTTATTGAAGGAAATTGTAGGCTGCAACAAACCAAAATCGAAATTGGGCAAGCAGCTTTCATGGGCATCTAAATATCGTCATGATCAATTCCTCTCATTTCAAACTCCAACTCCAAAAGGAGAATTGAAAAGCTCCACTGCATGCCTCTCTTTCGCTACATTTGCATCTCTATTGATAGAATTTGTGGCTAGGCTCGATAATGTTGTCAATTCCTTCCAACTTCTCAGCGTAAGGGCAAAGTTCAGGGACTCCATTGATACATCATGCCCAACCAGAGCTAAGGAATTTCCAATGCCAATGCCAGCATAAAAATATGTTTCAAAATTTTGCCCTGTAGAATTCCCAAATTATTTACCTGGGTTAGATTTAGCCTATAGGAAATATCATTATCATTCTACTCCAACAGAGGCAAGTATGGGCCATTTGGAGAGGAGCTGGGCACATTCTTCACCTCTGCACAGACTGGCGGAAAGATTGTTGGATTCCACGGGAAAAGTGGAGTGTTTTTGGATTCCATCGGAGTTCACATGCAACATTGGTTGGGAAATGAGCAGAAGCCTAGCAGAAGAAAAATTACCAGATTCTTGAGCGGTAGATAACTCTTATAATGCATAGATGACTTTAGGGGTATCATGAACCAGTTTCTGAATTTCAATGGAGGTCTCATGGCCAGTTCGAGACCATTTACAGTTATTAAAAGTTTGTTAAATTAGTATTTTTAAAGTCTTTGAAAAGCACAAAGAGAAGTAGTAGTAACAGTAACAATGATTCAATAAATTCCAGATACATTTCCAATTTGACCAGTTTTAGCATCTGAGCCAGTCGACCCAGTTTGACCAGTAGCACGGGTAGTAGAGGCATAAGCATACCTAGCAGCATATACTAGTAGATTGAGTTGCCTAAGTGCTTGAAATATTTGTTGGTAGAGGCAAAAGCAAATCGAGAACGAAAACCATTAATAGTGGGGAAGTGCCATTCCATAAGTATTGCAAGCATTGAGAGAGACAATCAACAGCCAGGGCAGGGTACCAGACAGAAAAGCAAGCATCAGATATAGAGATGGAGACAACAGAGTAAGTAACTGTAATTAATTTAAGCAGAATTTAACAGAGGATGAACTACTAACCTGGATGAGAAGCAAAACAGATCTGGATGTCGAATTCAGGAGTGGAAGGAAACGGGATGAGGCAGGATGCAGATGATAGCAGCGGGTTCAGGTGGAGAAGGGACGTGAAAGTGGTGAATTGATGGCAGGGATGGGTGGGTAGGTGGTGAAGTGATGGCGGGGATGTATGGGATGGCAGGGGTGGATGATGTAGGTCGATGATGTATGGATGGTGGTGGATAGTGGTAGATGGGCGGAGGTGGTAGAGAGGATGGGGCATATGGACGGGTAACTGGCTGGAGGGTAGAGGTGATCAACGACTGGAGGGGAGTCAGGACGCCGTGAAAGGACGACCGACAAAGGTTCATTTCGTTTGTACCTTAGCCTACACCTCCATGTGGTTCCTAAGTTCTTAGATTCACTGTGTGAATGGTAATGAAGTTGATTTATGATGTTAGTTGATCGATGATTAGATGGCTCACGTGAAATTCCATAACAAGATATAGGACTTGATGAGTTTAGACTCTTTGTGCACACTAAATTTTTGTAATAAATGAAGGGCTTAGATATTTGTCTCTAGCGCTCAACAAAATTTCATTATGTTCGAAGACTGCATTTTGCGATAGGGCCTTATGCATTGAAAATAATGTGCAGTTCTTGCACCTTGGATTTTTATGGTCTACTATGTGGTTGTGAAGGATTATTATGGTTTCATTAATGTATTTGATTGAGGTGTCGATGATGCCGCTAACTAGTATGATGTTTTATTTTCCTAACGCAACTTAAAAAAATAAAAAAAAATCAAACTAAAGTTTGTTTGTTGTACGTGCTTTGTGTCGTAACAATGGGGTTGTTACAATGCAGGTCTCATGATGAGAGAAGAAAAATAAGAAGTGTTGACGTGCATCACCATCTCTCACCAAATAATTCATTTAGGAAATTGTGTAGTGGCTTAAGTCCATCTCCTATCAGAAAAAATAAGAGAAGGACACGGGTGGATGAGCTACAAGGAGAAATGAATAAGATCAAGCCTCCTACCTTTGATGGTGAGAAAAAGAAGGATGAATATGTATTGACTTGGCTACTGGGAATGATTAAGTACTTCTAGCTACATAATTACTCTAAGTAGGAAGAATGGAGAATTACCATCTATCAAATAGAGGGAAAGGCATCAATGTGGTGGGATCGGTTTGTGCAAGTTGAACACATTGATGAGAAGAAGTTTAATTGGAGAGAGTTTAAAATGTATTTTCAAAAGAAATACTTAACCAAGCAATACTATGAGAAGAAGATGAAGGATTTCTTTGAACTCAAAATTGGGAGAGTGAAAATAGATGAGTATCAAAGAGGATTCTTATAGCTGCTGAAATATGTTGCATTCATCAAGGATGAACAAGTTAAAATTCAGAGGTACTTGAGTGGGATTCCACCATTTAACAGTGACAAGATACAATATGATGACCCTAAGACATTGGAGGAAACCACAAGGTGAGGTAAATGTCTCTATGATAAAAAAAGTAGAACACCTACTTTCCAAAAAGATTGGGAAGATAAGAAGAAAAGAAAGATCAAACAGAGGAAAAAGGGGACTAAGCCAACATTTTTCAGAAATAGTTCTCAAGGATAGCCAACTCCCAAGGAGCCCAGAATGACATAGGAAATGAGGAAAAGACCAAGAAAACCACCTATTCAATGTTGAGGTTGTGGGGGAGGCCACATGTATAGATATCTCTCACAGAGGTGAAAAAATGAGGATTGTTCATAATGCACAACAAGCTATGATAGTTAAAGACATGGGAAAAAATGTACCAAGGATCTACACAACCATGTATAACAAGCAAGTTGAGTGTCAGTCACATTTGATTGAAGTGGAAGGTAATATTAATGACCAAACCATTTCTATTTTAATTGATTTAGGAGCTATTCATAGTTATCTAGATCCTAGGATGGTGGAAAGATTCAAATTTTCAAGAAGTAAGCTTGGAAAATCTTGGTTTGTGTAGTTAGCTATAGGAGGAAAAAGGAAAATTAATGAGATGGTTAAAGCATGTCTAATGGATATGAATGGGTTGAGCACAAAAGATAATTTGAATATCATACCTTTGGGATCTTATGACTTCCTCATTGGTATGGATTGTTTGGACCACCACCATGCCATTCTAGGCTGCTACAATAAGGAATTTACTTGCTTGGATGAGGAAGGAAATTTAAGAATAGTTCAAGGCATTCTAAGAGTTGTAACTATCAATGAAGTTTCATCCTTGCAATTGAATAAAAGATATAGGAAAATATGTCAGGTATTTTTACTGCACATGGAAAAGGATCCTAACAATAAAGTGCCAAATATTGAACACTGTGTAGTACTAGGAGAATTTGCAAATGTCTTTAAAGAAATACCTGGGTTGCCACTGAAAACATATATTGATTTCTCTATAAATATGATGCCTGGAGCAACCCTTGTATCCAACAATCCTTATAGGATGAGTACACCAGAGTTGAAGGAATTGTAGATGCAACTTGAAGAGCTTTTGAAGAAGGGGTATATACGCCTAAGTGTGTCACCTTGGGTTTCACCGGTATTGTTTGTAAACAATAAGGATGGTACGTTGAGGCTTTGTATTGACTTTAGGAAGTTGAACAAATTAATAGTAAAGAAAAAGTATCCTTTGTTAAGGATAAATGACCTCTTTGATAAGTTGAGGGGTGTGTAGATCTTTTCAAAGAATGATCTCAGATATGGATATCACCAAGTGAGAATTAAGGAAGAAGACAACAATAAGACTACTTTCAGAACAAGGTATGTCCATTATGAGTTTACAGTAGTTCCATTTGGGTTTTCAAATGCACCAGTTGTCTTCATATGTTTAATGAATGGTATTTTTAGAGAATACTTAGATAAGTTTGTCATTGTATTTTTGGATGACATAGTTGTTTACTTAAAATATGAGGAAGAAAATTAGAAACACTTGAGGATGGTGCTGCAAGTATTGAGAGAACTTCAGTTGTATGCAAATTTGAGAATGTGCTCATTCTAGAAGAGATAGATGCATTACTTGGCTCATATCATTTCAGAGGAAGAGATAGTTGTGGACTCGAAGAAGATAAAAGTCATTGAAGGATGGCCAACACCTAGGAATGTCGCAAAAGCGAGTTCCTTCACGGGACTTGTAGGGTACTATAGAAGGTTTATTGAAGGTTTCTCAAAGATTGCACACCCAATTACATCCTTGCAAAAGAAAGGTGTTTGATTTGAATGTACTTCGGATTGCGTAAGGAGTTTTCATTACTTGAAGATTTTGTTAACACGTTCATCAAATTTGAGAATTGTTGATCCTAATAAAGACTTTGTTCTGTGCATGGATGCATGCAAGGAAGGGCTCGGTGGAGTCCTTAGTCAGAATGGGCATGTGGTGTGCTACAAATCATGGAAATTAAAAGAGAATTAAAAGTGTTATTCTACTCATGATTTGGAATTAGCGGCCATAGTGCACACCTTGAATATGTGGAGGAACTACCTCATGGGGAAAATATTCGAGTTGAGGATAGACCATAGTGGTCTGAAATGTTTGTTTGGGAAGCCAAGTTTAAATGTCAAACAAAGAAAATGGATGGAATTGCTTAGTGAGTATGAATTTGATATCAAACATATGAAAGGTAAAGAGAGAATGTTGGCTAACACACTCAACAGGAGGGTGCATGCAATGCATGATACAACCATCAACATGTACAAATCATATTTGAGTGACAAAAGTTTAGAGATTGCCAAATGAGATCAATGCTACGTGGACACACAATGAAATTTACAAGAAGGTAAAATGCAACAGAAATTCGAAGGTTATGAGCTAAAAGAGGACGTAATCCTCATGTATAGGCACGGATTTTATGTGCCAAATGATCAAGAACTGAAAAATTTGTTATTGTCAGAGATGGATAAAGTTCCTTATGCTGGACACCCAGGCTAGCAGAAAAAAATTGTAGTGATAAAAAAATATTACTATTGGCTAGGCATGAAAAATGAAGTTGCTAATTTTATTTCCAAAGGTCTTGAATGTCAAAAGATCAAGGCTGAGCACAAAAATTTAGCTGGTTTCCTACAACATTTTCCCATTCTTGAGTAGAAGTGGGAAGTTGTAACCATGGATTTCATTACTAATCTTCATAGGACTGCTAAACAAAATGATTCTATTATGGTAGTGGCCGTAGACAAGGTTACTAAAGTTCTCCATTTTATTCCAGTGAAGTCAACTCATAAGGCAACTAACATTTCTGATATATACATGAGATAATTTTCTAGAATGTATGGTGTACCAAAGACAATTGTGTCTGACCGAGATCCCAAGTTCACATTCAATTTTTGGAAAGGACTATTAAAAGGATTTGGAACAAATCTTGATTTTAGCATATTATTACCCCGAGTCAGATGGATAAATAGAGGGTAAATCAAGTTATAGAAGATATGATAAGAATGTATGTGATGGATACAACAATGCAATGGAAAAAATATTTACCTTTGGTTGAGTTTGCTTATAACAATGGGTATCAAGCATCCATAAACATGATCCCATTTGAGGCACTTTATGGCAAAAAGTGAAACACTCTAGTGAATTGGGACAACCCAGCAGACGACGTAGTGGTTGGGCCAGATTTTCTCCATGAAATGGAAGAGAAGATGGTGAATATAAGAAAGAATTTAAATGATTACCAAGAAAGACAAAAATGTTTCATAGATAAAGGCAGAACCCACAGAGAGTGTAAAGTGGGTAACCATGTGTTCTTCAAAGCAAAAGCAAGATGTGGTTCCTTCATGTTGGGAAATTTTTCTAAGTTGGTAGCACACTACTTTGGGACATTTGAAATCCTAGAGAGGATTATTCATGTCACATATATCCTTGTATTTCCTGCATCCTTGTGTATTTATAATGTTTTCCATGTATATTTGCTCAAAAAGTAAGTACCTGCTATTAATCATGTCATTGATTGGAATGTGACTCAGTTGGAGCTAGAACACAATTTTCTAGTGCGATCAATTTGCATATTGAATCAAAAAATTAAGAATCTCCATAATCGAACCATGGAGCTAGTAAATGTCCAATGGACCTAGTACAATATTGAGGATGCAACTTGGGAGAGAAAGGATGCTATGCGGGCATAGTACCCACATTTTTTTTAAAACTTGTGAATTTTTTGTTTGTATATATGTATATAATTCACTGAGGATAATGCATAAATGAGGGGGAGGGGAATGTAATATCCCTAATCCAATCCCCAATTGTAAATGAGATTGTAAATGTACATTTAGGATAGTGAGTCATTGGGACCAAGTGTTGGTTTAGTTTTGTGTGCACCTGAGATTGTAAATGTACATTTAGGTTGGTGAGTCATTTGCACCAAGTGTTGGTTCAATTTTTCATGCACCTAAAATTGTAAATGTACATTTAGGTTGGTGATCCATTAGAACCAAGTTTTGGTTTAGTTTTGCATGCACCTGAGTAGTGCACGACAATTTTTTTCTAAAGAAAGAGATTGCACATTCCATAATGTTGGGTGCATCTATGTAAGTGAACGTGGATTTCAAATAAAGGGTAGGGTATGCACATTCCATAATGTTGCATGCACTTGAATAAGTGCGTGAGGATTACCTTGAAGTGTGCATCAGAGTGAGTTATATATATCTTTGAGGCCATAGAGCATGTGTGTGGTTATTGGGATGGTGAGTCGGGATGCAAAAGACCAGTGTGCCTATACTTGTAAATGTAATCATACTCAAATTGTTAATAAAATTACATCGCTACGTGCAGAACAATCCGACGAAAATAGACGAGTGGATAAACTCCACTGAAAAGGGAAAAGGGGGGACTTAATTCCAAGGGAATATTTTATTAATATTTCTGAAAAAAGTATAATATATGAATATTTAATTATCCTAAGTTCTCGAGGCATGGGAACGAGTCACGAAGTGGTTAAAGCTAAGTCTAAAGGTGTGACAAGTGTCCAATTATGGCCATGCAAATATATGGTCGAACCATAGTGTATTTTTGGGGAGTAACTCATTCCTTTGGGGGATTTGCATTCATTTTTGATCAAGAATGAGAAGAACTCATTCATTTGGGGAATTGACACTCATTTGTTTCATTATGGATGGATAATTCCTTATTGACAGAGAAAATATTGGAAAGGGGTTTCTTATATTGTAACTAGAGTATTTTTGTTGAAGAAGGGGGTTGTGAGGCTTGTGAACATTATTTCTAGGTGAGAGATTTGATGTCGAAGATGTAGGTTTTCAAGCCCATGAGGATTCTGTCTAGATGAGAGATGTTTTGTCAAAGATGCGGGTTTTCAGGATCGTGAGCATTCTTTCCAAGTGAGATATTTGCTAGGAATTGTTCCCTAGTGTGTTGGGAATTAGTTACAGGGCTCTAAGACTTCCTGTCTGACTTATTGCTCAATCCTTAGAACATAAGTGGGGAAGATGAGGGATTGTTGAGAAGAGAAGGGGCACACTTCCTGGGGTGGGGTAGGCATGTGGAAAATGAAAGACTATAGGCTATTTGCAGTAGTTGGGCACCTTGGACTGAACAATTTTATTTTTTTTATCAAACCTTAGCTTGGCATTAGGAATTCTATTTCCTTGGTGGATTTTAAACCCCAACTCGGGTGTGACCTATTGCTGAAAGTATATGAGAAATATATTCTATGGCTGGGAGGAACGACTAATATTTGCACATAGTCGGTGACTCTTTATAAGATTTGCACGCAAGGAAATTCCCAATTCCAACCACCCACCGAATAATTTCACTCTCCCGGTCTTGTCTCCCATCATAGCTCCTCCACCCATAGAGCCAATTCATGAAGCCGGCTAGGACCTGTCACCACTCTTAAACCCCTATGCCTTCTGGATAGAATGGTTTGACACCATGGAGAATTCTCTGGGCTACACACCTCCATCCCCCCCTCTCCACCTCGCCGCTCGCCTCCTCCTTTCTCCCCACCTTGCCACCCCTTTGAAGCCACCTTCACTCCCTCACTGCCTCCCTCCACCTTGTCCGACTCTTAAATTCTCTTTACCTGCAACAAGTGTAATGACCGGGAAGTGATCATAGCTTCAATGCGCAAACTGACCAGGGGATAGGAGGACATCAAGTCCTCCCTCTAGGATTTGCAAAAAAAGGATCCAGAGCAATGGAGCAGGGTGGACAACTTGGTGTCCTTTCTCCAGGACCTCTAGTAGGCAATTACAAATCGAGGTAGAGGAAATATGAAGAATACCCAAGCCTTCGCGGGCCCAAGACTTGGTCCAAGTTTCTAAAGCTCTCTTGATTCAGATTTTAGTTCTTGTTTTTTGTAGCTAGCCTTGTTCAGTTCATAGAAAACCTGCTATGTTTAGTTTAGTTTACAAACAACTTCTCGCCCTACGTGGCACTACAGTTTTTTTCAATGGCAAACTTTGTCTCATTTTGGACAAGTGTCACTCTATTTTTTGGACTAGTGCCAATAGTGGTTTTCCAGATGGGCATTGTTGAAACACATGACAAATAATTTGTAACTTTTTCATGAAGGCGCTAATATATTTACTAACTTACAAAAAACAAATTCTAGCATAGTGATAGATTGATATTTTAATAAAACCAATATTGAGCTATAATGTTCAATTGAGGGATTAGAAACATAATTCCTTTGGTCCCCCATTCTAAACGATTTTATTTAACAACAAATTCTAGAGGGTGAAAATCCTTCATCTTCTCCAACTTAGGTTGTAGAGTTGATCCTAGTGAATTTTTCATATAATATATTTAATTTAGTTTCTTCTCTAACTTATATTTAAATCTGCTTCCACAATTATGAAGGCACTGAGAGAAAAATAACTATCATAAAAATCACACAACCAAAAATTTATTAAAAATATGTGGGATACACATGGATGTTTTCTATTAAAAAAGGTATTGTTAGATTTCCAAAATTACAAAAAATTATAGTTTTTCAAAAACACAATTTTAAAATAATATGTAGGGTAGACTATGTTATGTGTAGATCATGCTCTCATGATTTTGTTTTGAAAATTATATGTCGAACATTGAATTAATTGTTGGGAATAAAAATGACTGGTTAACTTTTCTAGAAATTTGCAAAGACAAACATATAATTGAATGAAAATTTTACACTATAAATGACATCAATATTTAAAAAATAAATAATTGTTAGAAATATAATACAATTCCGTACAAACATTTTCTTAGTGCACATCAAAATTCCCAAGGGGTATATGAGTTTCTAGACCTCTAGTTTAAAGAATATGTAAAATGACAATTTTTTATTATGGCATTTCACTACAAAGTGAGACACATATTCACAACTTCACACTTATGTAACATGGCTTCGATGGCTATTTTGTTTGCAACATCCATCCAAAGTTTTGTCTCAAAATTACAAACAATAACAAAAATATAAAACTTGAATGAGGGTAGTGTGCATCAATGAAGAGTGCATCTAAATGTATACATATTCCATCTAATCATGAAAATACACTTTCTTCCAATTATACATGAAGTAGTTAAAAGAATATCTAATATATTTTTTATTTAATAGCTAAGTGAAATAGTACTATCAATATATGCCTTGGTCTTAAGTTATTTTGATTTCTAATATGAAATAACAGAATGCATTATAATTTAAACTCTCTACTTAAAGTGATCTATTTAATTGTGTTTTCTCTTTACAATGCTATTTCTAAATTAAAATAATCAAATTAATAAAAATTGTTTACTTTAAAATTTATAAATACAAATAATAGTTAAAATCAAATATAAATATAAATATATTTTTATTATTTATCATAGTAATATGAAATATCTAATATAACCTTTACCACTAATAATTGAAATATCTAATATAAATATTCTTTTAATTATACAAAACACTATATTATAACCTTTGCCACTAATAATTGAAATATCCATATTATTATTATTAGAATCTTGACTTCTATGCCCATAATATAGAAAATTTAATAATTAAAATACCTATATTATTAGAATCTTCATTAATATAACCATGCCCATAATATAGGAGATTTATTACAATACAATATAGGTTACATTTCATCTCATTTAGTGATGGATATCATATCATGTGCCTTTCTTGTGAGCTCATTGATTCCCCTATCACTCTTTAGAGAAAGAAAATCCTTGCCATCATGATCTAATGTCTCATCAAAAGGAACGTGCATAACTCATAGACTTACGATAACACAAAATGTGACTAAACTAATTTAGGTTAGGTTTATGTCACTCATATCCATTAGGCTTAGGTTTCATATTATATGTAGCTTTTTCACTCATTAATTCAGTGTCCGTCAATTATTTTTTTTTTTAATTATCATATATTATTATACTTTTTATAAGTATTGACTTATAAACTAATTAATAATGTATTAAATCATATTTTGAAAATAAATTTAATTAATTATTAATTATTAATTATAAATTACTATGTCAACATTTTTAAAATAAATTTGATTAATTATAAATTATAAATTACTATGTCAATGTATAAGCCAATTAATAATTCATAAACAATATTTTTAAAATAGATTTAACATAAGATAAATGTGTAACGAACCGCCTTGTTACGACAACCACTCTAGTAACAGGTGCAATTTTTTTTTTTTTTTCTTTAAGTGTGTGCGCACGTGTAGAAGTAACAACACACCTACTGTGCGACGCCTTGGACAACCGACCAGACACAACCACGAAGTTCATCACAACAAGACTAAAGGCACACGACGAGTAACTGCCAACAATATACGACCATAGGCATAAGGTGCACAACGCAAACATTTAGCGACAAAAGTAAAATTGACCACCCGCCCGTCCTACCCTGCAAGGTTAGGACCTCCAAGACACATAATTAATGCTCAAGCCCAGGTTCCCATCGATTTTAACTATTTAAGGTCTCAGGGCTGGCGACTGTTCTGAGGAGCATGGAGGTGTCTACATCCCACCCGACAAAACAGACCAAGCAACCAACTGATCACGATCAAGTACAACATAATTAAGAAGAACAATTGCGCCCCTTATGGGAGGCGCGTGACAAGGACTCTGACAACGAACACCCAAGTTCAATCATCAATCAAATAAATCAACAACCCTCATTTACTAACTCTGCGTAGTTTTTGTACGTAAATCTAGGTCGTGGTGTCATATATGTTATTAACAAAATCACCATACCACTGTCATGTATTATTAACCACCATTCATTTATATCGCATATCCGGACCATGATCTTACCCTTACAATACCTATTATATGCTACAACCACCAAAATTCTAATAACATTTTCAAGATAAAACATTTAATTCCAACAAGAGGAGCTCTCAATGCTATGTCATTATAATCATAACTCTCAATGATAATGCAAAATACTATCATATTCACAAGTAACATCATAGTTGGAAATAACACTATATCATCTTAATTAAAAATGGCCATCTATAAAATACTAGAATTTTAACATGACAAAACTTGTAAAGGGAAATATTGGAAAGGACAACCATCACCATTAATACTAACAGTGATTCAAGATAACCATTAATTACAATGTTGATATATATAAATAACATCATAAATATAGGAACATCAAATTGAGAATATCAGGGTACATCCTAATCAAGATGGCAATCTATAAAATGTTAAAATTTAAAATTATAATAAATAAAAAGGCAATATGGGGAAATGCCCAGCCATTAATATTAATATTAATGTTTCCAATCATTAGGATAACCATTAATTTAGGGAGTCAATATTTAGACACAACATCATCATGAGGGGTGGCATTAATTTTGAGGATAACCATACACATAGTAAGTAGAAAAATGGCAATCTATACATGATAAAAATATTGAGGACAAAATCAAAGGGCAACTGCTGGAAATAATAACCATAAAAAGGGCTTAACCCAATCCTACCATTCCTAAGAGAATTATAAAGGAACAATAAAGGTAGATATTTAAGCCATATAGATTACGATTTATGGGATACCTAGTCATTAAACAGCCATGGCCATATTCGAGCTTATAATTTATTTTACATGTAATGTTGTAATTAGAAAGACAATATAATTAAATATAACTAAGGTTTTGGTCATCGTAGGGTTCTATCTTCCAAATCATGCATGGTATGCATTTTACAAGAAGTCATTGTACAACACAGTAGAATAGTTATGTAATTATAATATGGAGGACGTTGTAATATGGAGTCCCAAAGGCGTTAGCTGGAAACTATCTTTAGCTCTACTATCCAGATAACACTCAAAGATACGCAACATGCCAACCATAAAACGAGGCAGGTGTGCCCCTGTACGCAGTGAGCCGTCAATTTGTCAGGTTGAGGCTGTTACGGAACCAAACCTGAACCATCACTAGCACAGGATACGGGTCCGGGCCGTTGATGAAGGATCAAACTGGAAGAATTTATTAGTTCTCTGCTCTCGGGACCGGCCAGACTGAAACCATGCAGCTTGTCAGACAACCACCACAATCCAGTAACAAGAAGGTACTTTTATTTCAATCGCATCATGCAGGGCTATGGTTAATTCGAATTTTTTTTGATAGTTGGATAAATACTTGTGAGAAGTTTTGAAACTTGCAACTTCTGTGTAAAAACTCCATTCATAATCAAGACAAATGAATTTTTATTTTTAAATTTAAAATAAAATAAGCTAGCAATCTGGTTCGCAAAGGTTTCTAAAGACTTCAAGGTAAGCATAGACTAAGCTGCACTCAAAGATTGAGACTCTGAAATAACTGCTCCAACTCTGAGACAACTCTGAAGTAGCTGCACAGACTACGCCCATATTTTTGAAACTCCAAAATAAACATAGACAACGTCCATAGTGATTCTTGGGAAGATATGCAACAACTTACACCATCAACACGTTCGAATTACAAATGAAAATTTCAAAACCCAATTTATTAATGATTTACCCAAACGAAAATTCAGAACCACGCCGCAGTGACCAAAGAAACGCCCACAATCCCCCAAAAAAATGCAAACGAAAATTTCAGAACCTAATTTATTAATGATTTACCCAAACGAAAATTCAGAACCACGCCATAGTGACCAAAGAAACGCCCACAATCCCCAAAAAAAATGCAAAGGTAAAGATGCTAGTTCGGAAGGAGAAACGCAGATCTAAAAGCCCAATATCTCAGCAAATGCAGTCATTAACACATTCAACGCAGATCAAGTACGCCCAATATCTCAGTAAAACACAGACAATCGAACGCCCCACACAAACAATGATTCAACGCGTTGACGGCATTACGCCCAACAATAGATTCCCACCACAGATTCAACGAAATACAGACACAGAATGCAACAATCATGACCATAACCACCATGGAAACGATTTTACATGTCCACAAAAAGGAAAAATGAAATGTCGAACCAATCAGAGAAACGAAACGCCCAATACCCCAACAAAAAAATCACACATAGTAAAATCCTTTCCCCCAAAAGAAACGTGTTCTAACATCAACCAAAACAATGAAATACAGAAACGAAATTCCGGAATTACAAAATTCATTTACCATCTTCCCCAAACAAATTCTCAGAACCACGTCCCAGAAGGCATTCCTACGAAATTGCCTACAGAGTTTATCAGTGACGCATTACACAGTCCTAAATTATACTAGCAATCATTTTAAACAATTCAGGACGTGGAAAAAAATGATATAACAACAATATTACAAATTACACATTCCCACACCATCATTTAAATTGCACCGTCCAGAATCACGGCAGAATGATATTATACAGTGAGAGCGAAGAATGAAAGGGAAATATATAGCATCAATAACATTAAAATTGCCAAATATAAAAATGCATTCTACTTCACCAATTAAAATCATACCGTTGCCATTCACTTGCCTCGAACGACGTCTCGCGCTCCGTGCCACGTCCCGCGCTCCTTGCCGCTCCCGCTCGTTGTAATGATCCCAAGCCATTATGCAAGGATCATCACTGTTTTGGTGTCTTTTTAAACTTTTTCTAAGTGAGGTATTTCGTCAAAAAATTTGCTGATCTACCCTTTAGATGTGTTTATATGTGTGTATGCAACAAATAACAGAAAGAGATAACCATGGAACATACCTCAACAATATGCAATAAGATAGACAAGCCAAAACATCTCAATTCTTCTTTATTCATAAAATAGAGAAACCTGCTACAATGAAGATGTCGATCTGGAATGCTCAACAGATGGCCAAGAAGATAGACAATAGATAAGAGCTACTACAAAATGCTCCTGCTAATACAAAATAATGCCTCCAAAGGCTGAATAAGAAATGAAGATCAATACAAGCATATCTAAATGCCAAAATCTCCGGCTGAAGAATGCCATGCTCCAATAGAAGGCTGAAACCCTCAATAACTTGGCCCTGCTGCAAAAAGTGTCCAATCACCCTAATAAATATGCCAACTGATAGATCGGGTGATGATAAGAATAACCCAGGTGCCTGAATCTCCAAGATCCCTCTCAATCTCCATAGATTTGAGTTTCCCACTGAATGGGGTGCCCCACTCGATGACTGAAACCCTAGCTGGTTCGGCCCTGATGAAGGTGGCCTCCAAATGCTCTGAAACTCTCCAAGAATGTAGATCGGGCGATGGTAAGAATAACCCAGGTGCCTGAATATCCAAGCTCCCTCTCAATCTCCGTAGATCTGAATTTCCCACTGAATGGGGTGCCCCACTAGATGACTGAAACCCTAGCTGGTTCGGACCTGATGAAGGAGACCTCCAAATGATCTGACACTCTCCAAGAATATAGATCGGGCTATGAGAACCCTGTGGGAGAATTTTCGGACTCATATCTCAAGCGGATCTCCCTAGATCTGAGTTTTACTAAATCACAGGATGAACTGATGCACCCTCTCTCTATCTGCACATGAAACTGATGTAGAATTCTCTTGCAACTGAGTATATATGGAACTAGAATGGTGTGGGAGAGTATTTCATCTCCGAGACCAAGCTTGGGACAAGATAGGTGGAATCTTTCACCATCGAATCGTCCTCTAGGGTTTGTTAAGTCAAAACCCTCAAAACCCCCAATGTTGGGCTCAGTAGCTAGAAGCCAGAAATCAAAATAAGATCATACACGAATGAATGAGAAGAGGCCCTTGCCTTCCTTTTATACTTTTTGTCTCACCTTGTCCCTCCAAAGTGACTTTCATTTTATTAATATTTAATTAATTAATTAAATCACTTTAATTAATTAATTAACCTTTTTACCTCTGAAAATC
>ML791047.1:149448-226046 GCA_009831015.1 Picea engelmannii
CATGTCAACCACATATCATAAAATCAATAGCATATCATCAAAACAAAACAATATCACCGTAAATGAAATGACCCAAATAGCCCACTCCCTGACTCAATCCGTAGTCCAAGGGAGTTCCACCGATGCCTCTGCATCCTCAAGGTCCGAAACCCTGCACACTCAATGAAACTGAGTCAGCAGCACCTGTCTACATAAGCGTAGTAAAAATATCCTGTCACATAACTTAACGCATCATAATGAAGGAAAAAGTTTTATCATCATAAAAATCCAGATCACTTCCGAACAAGTGTCCTCAAAGAATAAGTTTGGTAAGTGCGCCAGAGCAGGATGTTACAAAATGCTAAGTTTTCTTAATTAATACTAAATTATTTATTAATGTGTAAATAACATATAATCTACTTAATAGTAGGTTTTAAAAACTTAATAAATTTCAAATGTAATCTTTACTTTAAATTTGATTTTACAAATCATCTTTAATTAACACTTCAAAATTATATATATATATATTAAATTTAATCACAAATAAATTAAATATACTTAATAACATTTATGCCAGATTGAGATCCATGGGACTAAGGAACGTAAATGAAATTCAACCCATAATACTATGACAAAACTATATTTTGGTATAATGTGTAGGTTTGTTATAAGGCAAATGAATCAGACTGAAATGTGTATATTTTCAGTTTGACATTAATATAACTTTTTTTTGTTTTGGAAAAAAAAAATAGAGATTAAAATTGGATATTTTGATTTATCAATTTAAATATCTTTCTTTCTCTGTTCTGGAAGACCTAACCTATTCATCGACCCATATAGGGTGGTTACAGTCAGTGCTACACTTATTAGTTCAGAAATCTTATCAAATAATCTAAAATATAGTGTACTTTTTATCAGCTAATTTGAAATGTTATAATATATATATATATATATATATATTGCAAATGCTCTTGGTTTCAAGTTCATTTAAATTTATAATTTATAAATACTAAATTATATAAAGTAAATTAAAAATAGGATGATGAAAAAAGTTAAAAATAAACTACAAAGAAAAAACATTTTTGATTTTAGTTAATATTTTTTAATTATATAAAAAAATTTATAAAAAAAAACTTTTAATTATATTTTTATTTAATTTTATAAATTATAAAATAAAAAAACAAATAAGTTTAAGGAAAGCTACCTCTAATCAATAAAAGAAGAAATAACATCTTTGTTTCATTGACACCAAAAAAATCCTTCAACACCTTCTCAAATTGCTCCTTCATTGTTGTCCAATTGGCATCCTTGTGTAACAATACAATTGGTATCACTTAATAAATATAGGAATGCACACATAATCACATTTTTAATGTGTGCACATTGTTAAAAAAATTGAGTTGAAAAGCTATGGGGCAACATGCAGGGGTTCGAGAAAATATAGGAATGCGCACATAATTACTAACACAAGCACATTTTTAATGTGTGCACATTGTTAAAAAAATTGAGTTTGAAAGTTATGGGGCAACATGCAGGGGTTCGAGAGCTTTAAGGCTAGAGTAACAACAATGTACATGTGTTTTTGAATGTGAATATCTATGGGCACTCCATTGCTACAAAATCGTCCATCAACTTTATATAAATGAGCTTACATTTTCTTTTTGTTATTGTGTCAATTTTGGTCATCTTTTCTTATTATCTTTCTATCATTTTCTTGCACTTCATCTTTACCAATTCAATAATAATCATATTTCATGTTTTTCTTTAAAATATTCCCCATTTTCATTATTCTTCTATTGCACTTCATCTTCACCAACTCAATAGTGATCATATTTCATCTTTTTCTTTAAAATATTCTTCATTTTCATTAATGGTTAATATTTTATTTCATAAATTTTTATTTTATTGTTTATCTTTTCACAATCATAAAAAGTAAGTAAGTGTTTTGATATTTTTCTTGTTATTTTCTCTTTTATTGTGTTTAGTTATGTTGCATTTCATTTTCTTTTCCAAGAATACCTTAGTTTAGGTTTATACCTTGATTGGGATCATTACCTTGATTGGGATCATTGCCTTAATTGAGGTTCTCACTTACCTTAATTCAGATTTTTTGTTAATTCAACATGTAATCGATCGAGGGTTCAATAAACCTTGGATCGAGGTCTTTTAAAATTCTATCATAGTGTTCGATCGATATTTTAATAAAACCTCAAAATATAATATTCAATCGAGGGATTAGAAATAGAATTCCACCCTCATTCTACATGATTTTCTACAACAACAAATATGAGAAGGTGAAACCCCTTTATCTTCTCCAACTTAAGTGGTAGAGTTTATCCCAATGAATTTGTCATTGAATTCTCTATAAAATGGAATAAAGTTTTCACACTTTGATTTTCATATAATATCTTTCCTTTATCAAATGACATAATATTTTCACATTTTGATTTTCATATAATATCTTTAATTTAGTTTATTCTTTAACTTATTTTTAAATTTTTAAATAAGTAAAATAAAAACCACACAACCAAAAACATATAAAAAATATGTGGGATACGGATGTATATTTCTTTTTCAAAAAGGTATTCTCAATTTCCAAAAAACATACAAAATATAATATTGAACTTTTCTAAAAAATTTGCAAAAACAAACATATATTTGAATGCAAAATTTACACTATAAATAACATGAATATTTTTTGAAAAATATTATTCGAAAGATAACACAATTTCCTACAACCATTTTTAATGCACATCAAAATTTCATAAAAGAAATATGAGTTTCGAAGATTTCAATTTAAAAAAATGTAAATTTTAAAATTTTCTTCATAGACTTTCACTTAAAAACATCCTCACGGATTCACACCTATGTAACATGCCATCTATCCCTATTCTATTTTCAACACCCATCCGAAGTTTTGTCTAAATATTCCAAACAATAACAAAATTATATTGGATGAGGGTAATGTACATCAATAAAGAGTATGTTTAAATGTATACATGTTCTACGAAAATCCACCTTTCCATGTTAATGTATACATGTTCTATGAAAATCCACCTTTCCAATTAAACATGGAGTAGTTAAAAGAATATCTAATATAATTTTTATTTAATAATTAAGTAGAATAGTAATATCAAGTTATTTCTCTTTATTAAGTTATTTTAATTTACAAAATGAGATAAAAAAATGTATTAGAATTTAAATTCTTCAAATAAAATGATCTATTTAATTGTGTTTTTTTTTATAATATTATTTCTAAATTAAAATAATAAAATTTATAAAAATATTTTCATTTAATTATTTTAATTTACAAAATAAAATAAAACAATGTATTATAATTTAAACTCTTCAGATGAAGTAATTTATTTAACTGTGTTTTTTTTTTATGTTATATCTAAATTAAGATAATAAAATTTACAAAAATATTTTGTTTTTCAAATTTATATGAAAAAATGATAATTGAAATTAAATATAAATATAATTTTATTGTTTCTCATACTAATATAAAATATCCAATATACCCTTCTAATAATTTTTATAATTATATAAAACAATTTTTCTAAACTTTATACCTTTCTAATAATTTTTATAATTATATAAAACACTTTTTTCTAAACTTTACCATTAATAATTGAAATCACTATATTATTAAACACTAGAATCTTCATTAGCCTACCTATAATATAGAAATTTTATAATACTAAGTTAAATACTTAATTATTTTTTCTAGCAGAAACAAATTCTCGATTATATTTAAAAAATATAATTTTCTTTACAACTTCAGGGAGACCAAAAGTTCCTAGTGCATGAATGAATCCCTATTTCAAGATAGAGAGACTAACAAATAAACTAGTTGTGTGTAACGACCCTAAACGTTACTACTACCAGCGAAGCAAAAAGTGCAATTTTTTTTTTTTTTTAGGCAGGAATGTAACGATGACAACACTTGAACCACACAACTAACGACAAACACCACGCAAGAAGATCTGGCAAAAGACAACAACGATTTAACGTTAGCACATCAAACAATTGGGTGAAACATGTGTAAATCAAGGACAGACAGAAACGACTACCCGCCTGACACAAACACGATGATGCCTACAGGCTAAGGGACAACATACACATTCCCAACACAATAGTCTCAATGACCAATAACTAGAACCTCAAAGGTGTGCAACCCAAACACATGAAGGCGTTACAACCCAAGTGCTAACAACAACTTACAACAATCAACAACACCCTCAATGGGACGCTCGACTCCGACCAAGTTATCATTTGTTGCTATCCAATAGGGTGCGCCATGATCCCCTCAACTGGAATCATTCCGTCACAAAGCAATAGGCGAGATAGTAAGTGAGACGCAACAAAATCTCAGGCAAACCTTCATGAATTAAAGGACGCGATTAGCCATCTAAGGACTATTTTCTTTGGTAGCCACAAGGAAACGCTATCTAACCTTAATATCATTGTCCGTAAAAGTTCGTTGTCAACAATCCACATGGTTGTCTATCAAGGATCTATTTCTAACAATGGTAATAGAGTCTAACTGTAAAATCTATGTCTGTTAATAAATAGTTGTATAACATTGATATCCTTCTAACAGGTATTACTATCTATTAATAAAGGTTGTCTAAATTATATTGTGGTCTATCAAATATATTATATAGCATATTTGATATGATATTGTTTTAATTTAATATATAAAATCGTTGTCTAATTAAAATTCAAACGCAACCACACATTACGTAAAAATTGTTGTCAATAATCATTCAATTCATTGTAATAACATATCGCATGCCTAACATATATCACTGTAATAATGATAATCATTGTAATAATGTATCACTTTACTTATTATCTAAAATTCCACTTACTCTAATTAATGGAGTACTTAACAACATTATCCTGGTATTTAATCAAGTCTTCAACCATGAGTTTCAAGGTTTTCTACATACTCTGAAATACTTGAAAATTAAAGTAATATTTAATTTTCAAGTTGCTTATTGGTTAATATTTTTATCAACTTATATTGCTTTACTAAGGTTTTACACATGCAAATAGTTTTCCATTACTTTCTGTTACCATCATTATATTTACGTATGCAACAGAGCTAAGGAGTTAAAGGGGCAAATTAAATAACAATAATTAGGGAGGTAACACATCTGTCGAGGTTTGAACTTCCATTTTTTTATATATTTGGCTATCATGGTAATAATAATCATGTGCCTAACATCGTTGTCTATTAAGTTCTATTTATAAATTTAAAGGTAAGATTTTGATAAGGCTTTGGATAGGTCATTGTCATACATACAAGTGTACATAAAATTTATGTCTATTAAACATACAAGATGACTATTAGATTCGCCATCCAAGCTACACTGTATTTTTCCAGAAACGAAAATTACTCTTATATTTATAAAAAATACAAACGGATTACATTTCACATATTGATCAATAAATTTTGAGGTCGAAAGGGCGCTATTGGCAAATGGAGTCCAATCTTTTATATCCAAAAAATTGGAACTGACAACCGGTGTTAATCAAAAACCACCACCTCTATTTTGACGTCCATGAAATACCTGGAACCTTTAACAATCAAGAATGAGCTCATGTAATTACAGTGACAGAGCCTCTAGTTCATGAAAAGAGCCTTCCAGGTTTATGGAGTGATGGCCAAAAATGTTAACGTAGAGATTCTCATCATATCGCTGGGTAAATAAGATATGGCTGTGTAATGAAAACAATGAATTATAGGATAACATTGAGTAATTTCCACAGAAATCATAGTGTGTAGATTATGTAAAGTGCCATGAAAATAGTTGTGGGTATGCTGGGTAAAACGTTGTCAACTTAAGGTAAGGACACAATCAATTTCTGGGTAAAAATGCATTAGTTAAAATGAATTGCAAAAAAAATGATTTGGTAATAACGAATTAACACATCACAATCAAAGATAATCGTTGAATATATAGGTACCATGCAGAGAAAATAAAAATATTAAATGTAGTGGGTATATCTCTGAGCATCCCCATCTGGTACGACTCCTACGATGTAAAACCAGTAAAAGCACCCTTAAATCTTTTTTTTTTTTTTTTTGTGTGTAGGAAGGTAATAATGACATTATACTCAACATCGTAACATGATGACGACACAACAGATGCAACTCAAGAAAAAACAACATAATGGCCTAACATAAAAGCACATCAAGCACCTGGAAGCAATGTACGACATTCAACCGACGAAAAATAAGAATGACTACCCGTATGTCCTACCCTGCAATGGTTAGGACCCCCAGGACACATAAGCAATGCTCAAGCCTAGGTTCCCATCAATTTTGACCATTTAAGGTCTCAGGAATTGTGACTATTCTGATGAACAAGGAGGTGTCTACATCCCACCCGACACAAGTAGACCAAGCCTACTAAGCTAAAGACAATCATCCTAATGACCCAAAATTAATTACACAAGTAACTAGAACCCTTACAGTGAGCAAACCAAGCACATTAAATTTTTACGAAACCAAGTACAAACATTAATTAAAATGAACAACAACATTAATCAAGGCTAAAAGGTCGTTATCTATGACTTAGATTGGCGTTAATTACAGATCAATTAACCAGTCTAAATTCCATCAGTCAATGAGTTACCCACCGAACCTAACATGAATTATGACTCAAATTTAGCGAGTCTGGGTTACCAATTAGGCGATATCTATAAATCCAACTAACCATAAAATTTAATAACAACATTAATATTCTTAAAGTGGAAAGCTACCTATAGCACTTATGAACAGTTAAACCTCAACATTAGTCTAGATATAATGACTGAACTAACCACACTAGTTGTTTACTGTCATTGAGGAGGAAATTGCCAGCTAATAACATTCCTGTAGCAAATCAACAAGGTAATTACATATATGTTACATATCAATTTATTACAGCATTTAACAAGGAATTTAACATAATGATTAACATAATCAATTAATTGAGCAATAACAGGGTAGTTTGCATGACTATTTTCATAACAAGTATTATACCACTAACAAGGAGATTATCATGTTAATTAACATAACAATTAATATAACAATAGCGAGGAAATTTATATGATGGTTAACATAACGATTAATAGAAAAAAAACAAGGCAATTTACAATAGTTGTTTAACCATTTAACTCGCTGTGGCATTTAATCAGTAAGTAGGAATCTGCTGACCATTCACAGTGTTGTAGTAATTGTTTTGGCATTTAGTAAGGAAATTAATATAGCATTTAACATTGCAATTAACAATCCAATTAACTGTAGCAATGGTTCCGGTAAATCGTGGTCATTCCAGGAAGCTCAGTCAACATTCTAAAGGCAAAAATCATGGGTAATTACAACAAGCTCTGGAAACAATCTAAAGGAAAAATCGTGGGTAATTATAGCAAGCTCTAGTAACATTCTAAAGGCAAAATAACGGGTATTTAAACAACAATAAAATTCAACTTTTAAAGCCAATAATCATGGGCATTAAACAATAGTCTCAGACAGGTTTTGAATGGTAAACCGTGAGCATTTAAACAACGATCTCATACATGTTTTGAATGGTAAAATCATGAGCATTAAACAACGGTCTCAGACATGTTTTGAATGGTAAAATCGTGAACATTAAACAAAGGTCTCAAATATGTTTTGCATGGTAAAATCGTGAACGTTAACAATGGTCTGAGACATGGTTTGAATGCGAAAACATGAGCATTTAAACAACGATCTCTGACATGTTTTGAATGGCAATTCATGAGCATTTAACCACAATTTCAGCCACATTTTGAATGGAAAAAAAACATGGTTAATTATTCAACTATCACAATCTCATTTTAAAAGGGAAAAACATGTACAGGGACACACTAGAAGGGGATTTCATTTTTCCTCTCATTAAATAACAAACAATTTGTTGTACCATCACACCAGAAGGGGATTTCATTTTTCCTGTCATTAAATAGCAATTCGATGTGCCATCACACTAGAAGGGGATTTGGTTTTTCTTTTCTTTCATTGTATAATAAACAAATCACTGTGACAACACCCCATAAGGGAATTACGTTTTTCCTGTCATTAATAATAAGCAATTACTGCAGTAACCAAGGGGAAAAAAGCAGACAAGAAAAATACAAAAACGTTTTTCCATTCCAGGTTACAAATAAAAATTGCAGACAGAGAATCAAAATGTTTTTCCATTGCCAGAATACCCATACAACGCAAACAAGAATAACAAATAAAAAAAAACGTTTTTCCATTGCCAGAATACCAAACAACGCAGACAAGAAAAACACAAAAACGTTTTTCCATTCCAGGATACAAATAAAAATTGCAGATCGAGAATCAAATCGTTTTTCCCTTGCCAGAATACCCATACAATGTAGACAGGAATAACAAATAAAAAAAAATGTTTTTCCATTGCCAGAATACCAAACAACGCAGACAAGAAAAACACAAAAACGTTTTTTCATTCCAAGATACAAATAAAAATTGCAGACAGAGAATCAAATTGTTTTTCCCTTGCCAGAATACCCATACAACGCAGACGGGAATAAAAAATAAAAAACACGTTTTTCCATTGCCAGAATACCAAACAACGCAGACAACAATAAGAGAACGCAAGGATCCAAAGGGAAAGGTCATGGAATGATTGTTGGGGGTTCTATCAGTCAAGGCAAAGAGAAAACTTATCAGGACACAAGATAATCCACACGCAGAGGTTGTTGCCAGATGGTAGAATCCACAATCAGCCAGGGACAAACATCAAGGGTAGCCGGCTAACAAGTTCATCCTTCACTCATCAATCTCGCACAGAAAAGCAGGGCGTTGAGATCCATAGGTCTTTTAACGCTAAGGAAACGACCGTAGATCAGGCTCTTGGCTGACTGCTCAGGTGAGGACTGGTGAGCTAGGGATGAAGGATAAACAAACACGAAGGTCACAATCAACACATCAAGGTGGTCAAGACATGCAGGAAAACGAAGGCCATGGGAGTCAACAACCATCAAGCTAGGCTAAGGAAAGTTTTAGTCACCAATTTTAATAAAAAATTGCTTTTACTTTTCCATTAAATAAGTAGATCCAAGCATAAGTCCTAATACATTACCATACAAAAATGAAGAGAGGGTACCATTGCTTGATCGCCCGCTCTGAATGATGTCCCGTGCACTCCATTCAACTCCCGCTCGCCAATCGTCGAGACTTCACTGATACCTCCCAACCAATGCTAGGGGTACTCTTCTTCCCCCTTATCCCCCTGAGCCGCAAAGGGGCCACACACTCACTATCCAGAGATTTCGACTAGCTCCCAGCTCGCCTAACAAGGTTAATCTACCACTCATCACCGAGCTGGGTATCCCAACTACCACAAGTTAAGTCAGTCAAGTAGATTTTTCTGCAGCATAATGTTACGCAAACATTAGAAGATCCAACCTCCATCACCTCCCTTCATTATATAGAGTTTCGCGGTTCCTTACTTTCCAAAAATTCTCTTTTAGTTAAGTTTTTATAATTAATTTCCTAAAAATTCCTCCCCATACAAGTGTCACTCATCCCCTTCCTTCCTCCATAAATTAACTTATTTAATTAATTAATTATCTTTATTTCCCTCACCCACCTTGAGTTACTCCTAGAATCACTCCTAGGCATCCGCAAATTCTCTTACAGATTTTAATAACTTTCACTTTTATTAAATTGCTAGTTCAGCTTAAATTAGAAATCTCTTAAATGGTAGATGATTTACTAAGTTTGACCTTCCTCTTTTTCCCTTAAGTTCCCTTTTTTCTCTTTTTATGTTTACCTCTTTTCCTAGTTTCCTAATTTTTTATATTTTCCCTCTTTCCCCTTTTTAATTAGAACTCAAAAAGGCAAGTGTGGAAATTAACCCTTTTTCCCTTTTCTCATTTAATTAGTATTTTAAAGTTATCAAAATAATAAAACCATTAATTCCCCTTTTTCTTTTAAATTTTATTCCAACAATTTTTTTTTTTTAAATGAATAAATTAAATTTATTATTCCCTTCATGTTACAAGATTTAACGAAGGTCATAATTATTATTTATGTGGTCTTTATTTTTATTATTATTATTGTTATTTTTATTTTATAGAGAGATAAAATTTTACCACTAGCATAGTTTAGACTTAAACCTTAAATTTTTGTATAGGGCGACATTTAATTAGGGAATTTGTTTTAAAAATTTCTTAACACATTATTCGTCCTAAGGCCATCTAGGTTCATTCTTCTATCATCAACAACGTGACGTGCCCTTCAGGACACACTAGGTTTTCCAAGGGTTCCACTCACCTTAATCTGTTTCCCTTGCATGACATGCCCTTCAGTACGCACTATGTGCTCCAAGGGTGCCACTCGCCTCTTGACTAACTTGATAGACATCAAAAACCCCTGGAGTCAATACTCTGCCAGGTGAACTTGTGGGAGACTAAGGGCCTCTAAGGAATAAGGCCCCCGCATTATTGCACGCCCCTTAGAATCATCGTGAGCGACTGTCACAGTCTGTCCTCACGGCATCATGGGTCCTCTCGAACTAGGTAAATGTTAACCTACAGTTTGGGCCATGACGAGAGTGCTAGTAGGTTGTGGTAGGGTTGCTGTCCACACCTCTCCCGCAACATCTCTGGTAGTTGTGCATGACCCCTTTACTCCACATGTGAGTCTGGTCGACAAGCTATCGTCATCCTGCATCATCAACAAATCATGTTAGAACATATCCATATCATATCTCTAATCAAATGCACTAATATCACAGTAAAACAATCAAACCCCAATGGTACACTCCCTGAATCGATCAGGAGTCCAAGGGGTTCCATTGATGACTCTGCATCCTTGAGGTCCAAAATCCTGCACACTCAGTAAACCGAGTCAATAGCACCTGTCTATGTCAATGCAGTAAAACAACATGTCATCAACCCATAACACCTCATAATCAAAATCAAAAGTTTTAATAGCATAATAATCCAGATCACTTGCGAGCAAGTGTCCTCAAAGAAAAAGTTCGCTCAATGCGCCAGTGCGGGATGTTACATACACCCTCTCTTGGTCTAAATTTTGTCCCGAAGCTTCATAGTATAAATGCTGAAATAATGTGTATCACAGTATAATATGTCTATCTATCAAACAAAAATGGAAACTGCTAGCGCATATCATATGCGTCCTCCCAGGTCGCCGAGTGCGGACTATAATTGTCCCACTGGACCTTGACCTGCTCTATTGTTCGACCCCGTAGCTATTGAACGTGATGATCCAAGATGCGGATCGGCTCAGCCATGAGCGCCCCCTCGTTCGTCACCTACAAGGAACTCATGTCAATAACATGTGTAGGATCACTAATGTAATGTATCAAAATAGCTACATGAAAAACATTGTACATGCGCCTCAAAGAATCAGGCAAGGCTAGTCGATAGGCCACAAGCCCCTTTCTCTCCACAATATCAAAAGGTCCCATGAACCGAGGAGAGAGTTTAGCTCCCTTCCCAAACTTGATCGAACTTTTATGTGATTTAACCCACGAGAAGACTTGATCACTGACCTCGTAACTACGGTCAACACGGTGCACATCGACATAACTCTTCTGCCAATTCTATTCTTCTTTAATCCTTTGTCTTATTGTTTGCATTTTCTCTTCCATTTCTTGGATCTCTTCTGGTCCCACCAGGACCCTATCCTCAAGTCGATCCCAACTCAAAGGCATCTGACATGGTCACCCGTAAAGAAACTCGAAAGGCACCATCTTAATGGTTCTCTGGTAACTGTTGTTGTAAGAAAACTCCACTAGTGGCAATAATTCTTCCCAATGATTTTGGTTTTCCATCACGTACATGCGCAACATGCCCTCCAAGGTTTGGCTCGTTCGTTCGGTCTACCCGTCAGTCTCCGGGTGATACGTAGTACTAAATTTAAGTTGGGTTCCCAAGGCCTCTTGGAAACTTGTCCAAAATCGTCCAGTAAACACTGATCCTCGATCGGATATAATCCTCTTAGGCACACCATGTAGCCTCACAATCTCACTGATAAAAACTCTAGCTATGTCAGGTGTCGGATACATCGTACGCACAGGAATAAAGTAAGCACTCTTTGTCAGAGCGTCTACTACTACGAAAATCGAGTCATGTCTCCTTGTCGTCAGTGGCAATCCAACAATAAAGTCCATCAAAATAACCTCCCATTTTTATTTTGGAATAGCGTGCAGTTGTAGTAATCCGGCTAGGTGTCTATGTTCAGCCTTTACCTGTTGACATTCTAGACATCTGACCACATAGTTGACTATGTCAACCTTCATTCCCTTCCATAAGAATAAGGGTTTAAGGTATTCCCTCATATTCATGACTCCTGGGTGATCCATGTAAACTGCTCTATGAGCCTCGCTTAGGATCAACATCCTCAACTCGTCGTTTGGCGGTACGTAGATCCGATTTTTAAACCTCAATAATCCATCGCTATCAAATGAAAATCCTTCAAATCGTGGTACCATCATTGTATTTTGTCCAATAAAACCCTCGACCTCTTTGTACTAGTCATAATCACATTGTAAAGTTAGAATATTTTCACGTAGATTCGTCTGAAGAGGCAGCACCGAAAACATGCGTGGTCTCCGACTCAATGCATCCGCCACTCGGTTCACTATTCCTTTTATGTAAGTAATCTCAAAGTCGTACTCACTAAGAAATTTCGACCAACGTCGTTGTCGTGTGTTCATTTTTCTTTTCATAAATATTTGTTGTAGTCCACAATGGTCAGTATTTAGTTTAAATTTTCGTCCAACAAGGTAGTGTCTCCAAACCTTCAAGGCATAAATGATGGCTAACAACTCCAAATCGTGTGTCACGTAGTTCTCCTCATGCCTTCTCAGTTTCCTTGAAATGTAAGCAATCACTCATCCGTTTTGCATCAATACCCCGCCTAAGCCTTCCTTGGATACGTCAGTGCATACCAAGAAGTCCACGTCCATGTCAGGGACCTTTAGTATTGGTGTTGTTGTCAACAATTCCTTGAGCCTACGAAATTCTTCCGCGCATTTCTCGGTCCAAACAAACTTCTTGTTCTTCTTCTGCAACTATGTGATTGGATTTGATATCTTCAAAAATCCCTCGAAGAATTATCGATAGTATCCTGCTAAACCCATGAAGCTACGCACTTCCAGGACATTCGTCGGTGTAGGCCATTCCCTAATAGTCTCGACCTTTTCTGGATTCACGACGATGCTTTTGCCGGAGATGACATGCCCTAAGTAGTGAATCTTCAATTGATAAAAATAGCATTTGGACAACTTCCCATACAATTTGTGCTCTCGCAGACACTGTAGTACTAAGTGCAAGTGCTCGTCATGCTCCTCCGTTGTCCGAGAGTAAATCAAAATATCGTCAATGAATACTTGTACGAACTTGTCCAAGTACTCACGGAACACCCCATTCATAAAACTCATAAATACCCTTGGGGAATTTGTCAATCCAAACGGTAAAATAGTAAACTCGTAATGTCCAAACCTTGTCTTAAAGGTAGTCTTAGGGATGCCATCTTTTTTAATCTACAAATGGGGATACCCTAATCGCAAATCAATCTTTGAGAACACCGTCGCGCCCTTCATTTGATCGAATAGATCATCAATCCTTGGAAATGGATATTGATTCTTGATCATGGCCTTGTTCAATTGACGGTAGTCAATGCAGAGCCTCCATGACCTATCCTTCTTTCGTATGAAAATAGAAGGTACACCCCACAGTGACACACTTAGTCGTATCAGTCCCAGGTCCAACAATTATTTTAGTTGCATTCTTAACTCTTGTAACTCCGGGGTCGACATCCGATAAGGAATTCTTGTTATCGGTTCAGTCCCTGTTTTTAGGTCTATAGTAAACTCCAATTTCCTATCCAACGACATCCCAGGTAACTCCTCCGGAAATACATTCGCAAACTCTCTCAACACCGAAAGGTGTTCTAAACCTTATGTTAATCTCTTCTCATTTAATGCAAGGATCTCATAAACCTTGCACCCCTTGCACATGCTCTTCCGTAGTTGTAAGGAAGAGATGAACCTCAGGGAAACGCCCTAGTTCAGTCCTACAATCACACGTCTTTGTCCCTTGTCATTGACCAAGCCCAACCGTTTTGTCTTACAGTTGAGTATCGCCTCATGTGATTCCAACCAGTTCATACCAATTACGACATCATAAGATCCTAAGATAGTGACGTATAGGTTGGCCCTTGTGACAAACTCTCCCAGGTTAAGGATACAGCCTGTAACCTTTTCGCTAACCTTTTGTTTGACTCCCGAAGGCATCTCTATGAAGGTAAAATTGTCTTGTTAGACTGCCTTTACCTTAATCCTTTTTTGCATTGCACAAGAAATGAAGCTCTCGGTAGAATCAGGATCTATCAAAATACTAAGGGTCTGGTCAACGATGGTACCTATTGTCTCGAGCACAGTCGAATGATGCTCTGCCTGGCGGTTATTCACTGTTGCATGAATCTGATGGGCCTTGCCCATATCTCCCATGGTACTGGGTCCGACTGATCTGGACACTCTAGTCCTCTCCACCAGGCAGTCACGTTGGTAGTGTGGCTCCCCACACGTCCAACACCCCTTCTTCAACCCAGTAGTTCTAGTACTCAAAGTAGAAGATGACGACCCACCGGCCTAGAATCCTGGTCTATTCTGCTGAACAGGCCTAAACTACTGCTGTTGTGGTTGACGCTGCTGTTGATGTTGTGGTCCCCGATAAGGTTTCCGCTGCTGAGGCGTTGATCACCGAGGTGTAGTGAAAGTGGATCCCCTCTTGAAGCCACGACCCCTCTTGAAGCCACGATATCTCGACATATGTTTAGTTGGTGTCTGATGCTGTTGTGCTCCAGATGACACCTTCCCTGCTGGTCTTGCTGGAATCCTGGTCTGACCCCCACTGATAAGATCCTCTTCTGCTATGAGGGCCTTCTAGATGACATCATGCAAGGTTTGAGGCATCACAATACTGACCTTTGCACGTATGCTACCATTAGGGACGAACACAAACCTTTTGAACTTATTTTCTTAGTGTTAAGGTGCGGAGCATACTGGAGTAGGTCCATATAACAGGCCTCATACTCGGGAACCATACGACCGCCCTATCGTAAGGTGTTGAACTCATTGAGCTGATGCTCAATGAATTCCTCTGAAAGGTATCTCTCTTAGAATCGTTCCTTGAACAGTTCCCATGACACGTCTTCAACAACCATGTTCAGTTGCGGTAGGAGCGTCTTCCACCATAGAAGAGTGCTCCCCTTTAGTTGAAATATCGCCATGCGGACCTTCATGTTGGAGGTATAATCACGAACTTCAAAGCACATCGCCATGTTCTCCAACCATGCCTCAGTGGCTGCACTGTCCAGGGCACCAAAGAACTCAAGAAATTTGACCTTCTCAAGTTCACAGTGAATGCTACCAGTATCGACCAGAGTGCGCAGTCGAACCTCAGTGGGTGCCGACGCCCTGGCCTCATCTCTGTCCAAATGGTTGATCAGTGCCTCATACATGTGCTAAAAAGATCTCAACATTCCAACCACATCACCAACTGCTATCTGCTCCTGTCCGACAACCTTCTCGTCTCCCTAGGGGTTAGATCCCTTAGGTGTGAATGCTACTGGAGGCATCATACCTCCTCCCCTAGCACCCTGTCGTCTGCCTCCACGACGTCCTCTAACCATGATTACCTGCACAAATACAATTCAACTCAATTAGTAACATTATAATCAAAACATATCAACGAAAGCCGTAGCGATCCCAAGTCATGGGTTGAACCCGATCTGATACCACATGTAACATCCCCATCTGGTATGACTCTTACGATGTAAAACCGGTAAAAGCACCCTTAAATCTTCCTTTTTTCTGTGTGCGTGTAGGAAGGTAATAATGACATTATACTCAACATCATAACACGATGACGACACAACGCATGCAACTCACGTAACAACAACATAATGGCCTAACATAAAATCACATCAAGCACCTGGAAGCAATGTACGACATTCAACCAGCGAAAAATAAGAATGACTATCCGCCCATCCTACCCTGCAATGGTTAGGACCTCCAGGACACATAGGCAATGCTCAAGCCTAGGTTCCCATTGATTTTGACCATTTAAGGTCTCAGGGTTGGCGACTCTTCTGAGGAACAAGGAGGTGTCTACATCCCGCCCGACATAAGAATACCAAGCCTACTAAGCTAAGGACAATAATCCTAATGACCAAAAATTAATTACATAAGTAACTAGAACCTTTACAATGAGCAAACCAAGAACATTAAATGTTTACGAAACCAAGTACAAACATTAATTAAAATGAACAACAACATTAATCAAGGCTAAAAGGTCGTTATCTATGACTTCAATTGGCGTTAATTACAGATCAATTAACTAGTCTAAATTCCATCAGTCAATGAGTTACCCACTGAACTTAACATGAATTACGACTCAAATTTAGCAAGTCTGGGTTACCAATTAGGCGATATCTATAAATCCAACTAACCATAAACTTGAATAACAACATTAACATTCTTAAAGTGGAATGCTACCTATAGCACTTATGAACAATTAAACCTCAACATTAGTCTAGATATAATGACTGAACTAACCACACTAGATGTTTATTGTCATTGAGGAGGAAACTGCCAGCTAATAACATTGTTGTAGCAAATCAACAAGGTAATTACATATCTGTTACATAACAATTTATTACAGTAGTTAACAAGGCATTTAACAAAATGATTAACATAATCAATTAATTGAGCAATAATAGGGTAGTGTGCATGACTATTTTCATAACAAGTATTATAACACTAACAAGGTGATTATCATGTTAATTAACATAACAATTAATATAAGAGTAGCGAGGCAATTTATATGACAATTAACATAACGATTAACAGCGCAAAAACAAGGCAATTTACATAATTGTTTAACCATTTAACTCGTTGCAGCATTTAATCAATAAGTAGGAATCTATTGACCATTCACAGTGTTGTAGCAATTGTTATGGCATTTAGTAAGGCAATTAATATAGCATTTAACATTGCAATTAACAAGCCAATTAACTGTAGCAATGGTTCTGGTAAATTCATGGTCATTCCAACAAGCTCAGTCAACATTCTAAAGGCAAAAATCATGGGTAATTACAGTAAGCTCTGGTAACATTCTAAAGGAAAAATCGTGGGTAATTACAGCAAGCTCCAACAACATTCTAAAGGAAAAATCGTGGGTATTTTAACAACAATCAAAGTCAGCCTTTAAAGCCAATAATCGTGGGCATTAAACAATGGTCTCAGACAAATTTTGAATGGCAAAATGTGAGCATTTAAACAACGATCTCAGACATGTTTTGAATGGTAAAATCGTGAGCATTAAAAAATGGTCTCAGACATGTTTTGAATGGTAAAATCATGAGCATTAAACAATGGTCTCAGACATGTTTTGAATGGTAAAATCGTGAGCATTAGCAATGGTCTGAGACATGTTTTGAATGGCAAAACATGAGCATTTAAACAACGATCTCTGACATGTTTTGAATGGCAATTCATGAGCATTTAACCACAATCTTAGCCACATTGTGAATGGAAAAAAAATATGGGTAATTAATCAACAATCACAGTCTCATTTTAAAAGGGAAAAACATGTATAAGGACACACCAGAAGGGGATTCCCTTTTTCCTCTCATTAAATAACAAGCAATTTGTTGTACGATCACACTAGAGGGGGATTTTATTTTTCCTGTCATTAAATAACAAGAAATTCATTGTGTCGTTACACCAGAAGGGGATTTTGTTTTTCTTTTCTGTCATAGTATAATAAAAAAATCGTTGTGACGACACCCCATAGGGGAATTACGTTTTTCCTGTCATTAATAATAAGCAATTACTGTAGTAACCAAGGGGGAAAATGCAGACAAGAAAAACACAAAAACGTTTTTCCATTCCAGGATAGAAATAAAAATTGCAGACAGAGAATCAAATTGTTTTTCCATTGCCAGAATACCCATACAACGCAAACAGAAATAAAATAAATAAATAAAAAATGTTTTTCCATTGCTAGAATACCAAACAACGAAGACAAAAAAAACAAAAAAACATTTTTCCATTCCAGGATACAAATAAAAATTGCAGACCGAGAATCAAATCGTTTTTCCCTTGCCAGAATACCCATACAATGCATACAAGAATAACAAATAAAAAAAAACGTTTTTCCATTGCCAGAATACCAAACAATGCAGAAAAGAAAAACACAAAAACATTTTTCCATTCTAGGATACAAATAAAAATTACAGACACAGAATCAAATCGTTTTTCCCTTGCCAGCATACCCATACAACTTAGACAGGAATAACAAATAAAAAAACATTTTTCCATTGCTAGAATACCAAACAACCCAGACAACAGTAAGAGAATGCAAGGATCCAAAGGGAAAGGTCATGGAATTATTTCTGGGGGTTCTATTAGTCAAGGCAAAGAGAAAAACTACCAGGAAAGCAGATAATCCACACGCAGAGGTCGTTTTTAGATGGCAGAATCTACAATCAGCCAGGGACAAACATCAAGGGTAGTCGACTAACAAGTTCATCCTTCGCTCATCATCCTCGCACAGAAAAGCAGGGCGTTGAGATCCATAGGTATTTTAATGCTAAGGAAACGATTGTAGATTAGGCTCCTGGCCGACTGTTCAGGCAAGGACTGGTGAGCTAGGGATGAATGATAAATAGCCATGAAGGTCACAATTAACAAAGCAAGGTGGTCAAGACATGTGGGGAAACAAAGGCCATGGGAGTCAACAACCATCGAGCTAAGCTAAGGAAAGTTTTAGTCACCAATTTTAATAAAAACATCATTTTACTTTTCCCTTAAATAAGCAGATCCAATCATAAGTCCTAATACATTCTACCATACAAAAATGAAGAGAGCGTATTGTTTCCTGATCGCTCACTCTGAATGATATCCTGCACGCTCCATGCAACTCCCGCTCGTCGACCATTGAGACTTCACCAATACCTCCCAACCAATGGTTGGAGTACTCTTCTTCCCCCTTAGCCCCCCGAGCCGCAAAGGGTCCACACACTCACTATCTAGAGATTTTGACTAACTCCTAGCTCGCCTTGCAAGGCCGTGCTACCACTCCTCACCGAGCTGGGTATCCCAACTCCCACAAGTTAAGTCAGTCAAGTAGATATTTCTACAGTGTAACATTACGCAAACAACAGAAGATCCAACCTCCATTACCTCCCTTCATTATATAGAGTTTTGTAGTTCCTTACTTTCCAAAAATTCTCTTTTAGTTAATTTTTTATAATTAATTTCCTAAAAATTCCTCCCCGTACAAGTGTCACCCATCCCCTTCCTTCCTCCATAAATTAAGTTCTTTAATTAATTAATTATCTTTATTTCCCTCACCCACCTAGAGTTACTCCTAGAATCACTCCTAGATGTCCCCAAATTCTCTTACAGTTTTTAATAACTTTCCCTTTTATTAAATTGCTAGTTCAGTTTAAATTAGAAATCTCTTAAATGGTAGATGCTTTACTAAGTTTGACCTTCCGAATTTTCCCTTTAGTTCCCCTTTTTCCCTTTTTATGTTTACCTCTTTTCCTAGTTTCCTAATTTTTTAGATTTTCCCTCTTTCCCCTTTTTAATTAGAACTCAAAAAGGAAAGTGTAGAAATTAACCTTTTTTCCCTTTTCTCATTTAATTAGTATTTTAAAATTATCAAAATAATAAAACCATTAATTCCCCTTTTTCTTTTAAGTTTTATTCCAACAGATTTTTATTTTTTTTAATGAATAAATTAAATTTCTTATTCCCTTCGTGTTACAAGATTTAATGAAGGTCATAATTATTATTTATGTGGTTTTTATTTTTATTATTGTTATTGTTATTTTTTTTTATAGAGAGATAAAATTTTACCACTAGCATAGTTTAGACTTAAACCTTAAATTTTCATATAGGACTACATTTAATTAGGGAATTTGTTTTAAAATTTTCTTAACACATTATTCGTCCTAAGGACATCTAAGTTCATTCCTCTATCATCAACAATGCGACGTGCCCTTCAGGACGCACTAGGTGCTCCAGGGGTGCCACTTGCCTTAATTTGTTTCCCTTGCGCGACATGCCCTTCAGGACGCACTACGTGCTCCAAGGGTGCCACTCGCCTCTTGACTAAATTGGTATACATAAAAAACCCCTTGAGTCAATACTCTACCAGGTGAACTTGTGGGAGACTAAGGACCTCTAAGAAATAAGTCCCTTGCCTTATTGCATGCCCCTTAGAATCATCGTGAGCGACTGTTGCAGTCTTCCCTCATGGCATCATTGGTCCTCTCGAACTAGGTAAACATTAACCTACAGTTCGAGCCACGGTAGGAGTGCTAGTAGGCTGTGGCAAGGGTGTTGTCCACACCTCTCCCTCAACATCTTTGGTAGTCATGCGTGACCCCTTTACTCCACATGTGAGTCTGGTCAGCATGCTATCATCAGCCTGCATCATCAACAAATCATTTCAGAACAGATCCATATCATATCATCTAATCAGATGCACTAATATCATAGTAAAACAATCAAACCCCAATGGTACACTCCCTGACTCGATCCAGAGTCCAAGGGGTTCCATCAATGCCTCTGCATCCTTGAGGTCCAAAATCCTGCACACTCAACAAACCGAGTCAATAGCACCTGTCTATGTCAATGCAGTAAAACAACATTTCATCAACCCATAACGCCTCATAATCAAAATCAAAAGTTTTAATAGCATAATAATCTGGATCACTTGCGAGTAATTGTCCTCAAAGAATAAGTTCGCTCAGTGCACCAGAGCGGGATGTTACACTGAGTATTTTAAATTCCCAGTCACATCTTGCATGCTAAAAAGCTATCATTACATAGCCATAATGCACCTACCATATCACTGTCATTCAATTAATATAACAAAATCACAGTGAGTAGTTCTCAGTAAAAATTTTGTGACCCTGTTTAAATGCTAACAATCGCTACCCAGTTTAAACACTAGAAATTCACTACCCAGTTAATGTAGCAATCGCTACCACATGGAATGCACCGGGTAACATTGTTATCCCTCCGTACACATAATAAAAAGGGGATGTCACTAAATTTCTAGGAATTTATGTTTTCATACCCTTAATGACCAAAACATTTAATAAAAAGATGGAAAGTGTGAGTGACGCATAGGGTGAAATCTCCATAAACGTAATAACTTGCAGAGAAATTAAAACAAAGTAAAAAGGGGTTCTATAGCAGCCAATAGATGGGTAAAATGCCTACAAAAAAAAATTGAAATTTGTAAAGAGCGAGGAGGAATTCGTAGGCCAGAGGCATAAACGCAGAGTCAATTCGCCTTTAATGAATAATGGCAGAGGAAGAATTTTGTTTGCCAAAAGTAATGAAAACTCAGAGCAAAGGAAAGTGTTGATTCGTAGAGGATTTTTTCATCAGATCTAATAAAATGTAGAGGAAAAATTCTGAGGTTTAGTGCATCAAAAACTGAGAGTAAATTGCCATTAGAATTAATAAATCATAGGTTAAACTATGTATTAAAGATGTCGAGCTATTCACCATCGAACTGTAAACAATTGCATAGAAAAATATTTCATTGTTGAATACTTGCAGTGGAAAAAATGAACAATATGGAGAGGTATTTAATCACAAGAAAGCGCAAGACAATCAATCAACCAAGAACAATCAACATGGGTAGACGGCTAGGCAGAAACATCCATCACTCATCATCATCACATAGAAAGGCAGGGCATTAGGATCTATAGGTTTATTAACACTGAAGTGTCGATCGTTGATTCGACTCCTGGCTGACTTCCTAGGTGTGGACTGATGAGTTAGGGATGAGGGCGAAGTAAGAAGCAAAAACTAATCACAAAATCAATAAAACCATAGAACAATCATGACATGGAAGGATTAAAATCCAAGGGAATCAATCAATAGTGAGATTAAGGCTATGGGGGAGATTCGGTTATCAATTAAAATGATAGTTCAATCATTTTATTTACCCAATTAAGTATACAGAACTAAAAGCGCAAAGTATACTAATAATCTACCATGCAGAAAAAAAGGAAGCGTACAGTATCCAAAGTCACCCACTCTGAGTTGTTTTCTCGCCCACTCCATGCAGCTCTCACTTTTCTATCGATGAGACTTCATCAGTACCTCCCAACCAACATTAAGGGTACTCTTCTTCCCACTTAGCCCCCTGAGTCGTAAAGCGGCCACACACACTAACCAAAGAATCAACTAGCTCCCAGCTCGCCTCAGAAGGCCGAGCTACCACTCCTCACCGAGATGGGTATCCCAACTCCCACAAGCTAAGTCAATCAAGTCTAAAATTCTACAGCGTAATGTTACACATAACAGAAGATATCCATCATTCTTCTCCTCCCTCCATTATATAGAGTTTCGAAGTCCTTTACTTTCCCAAATTCCCATTTAATTTATTTTTCAACAATTTAATTCATAAAATCCTCCCCATACATGTGTCACCCATCCCCTTCATTGCACCATAAATTAATTTGATTAATTAATTAATTACTCCTATTTCCCTCACCCACCTAAAAGAACTCCTAGAATTGCTCCTAGGTGTCCCCATATTCCCTTACAAGTTTTAATGATTTTACCCCTTACTAATTTACTAGTTGAGTTTAATTTAGAAAGTTCTTAAATGCTAGATACCTTACTAAGTTAGACTTTCTTCTTTTTCCTTGGGTTTCCCCTTTCTTTTTATGTTCCCGCTTTTTCCTAGTTTCCTAACTCTTTTAAATTTCTCTCTTTCCCTTTTCATTTAAAAATCAAATTGGTAGGTGTAGAAAGTAACTTTTTCCATTTTTCCTTTTTAATTAATAAATTTTTATTAGCATAAGTGACAAAACAATTATTTCCCCTTTTTCCCCTTTTTAAATTTTATCCCCCAAAATATTTTTATAAATTAAATGAATTACTCACCCCCTTCTCGTCACATGATTAATGATGATTATCATTATTAATTATTTATTTTTAATTTTAAATTTTTAAATAAATAGATTAAAATTTCTTTTATCACAAGTATCACTTAGACCTAGACTTTATTTTCCTAGGCTGGGCGACATTTTATTAGGGGAAATTTTTAAAATTTTTATTATCATGTTATTCGTCCTAAGGCCATCTAGGTTTATCCATTTATTAATTAACAATGCGATGTGCCCTTCATGACGCACTAGGTGCTCCAAGGGTGCCACTCGCCTCAATCTATTTCCCTTGCGCAACGTGCCCTTCAGGACGCACTACGTGCTCCAGGGGTGCCACTCGCCTCTTTCCATCTTTTCTTGCATGACGTGCCCTTCAAGAGGCACTATGTGCTCCAAGGGTGCCACTCGCCTCTTGAATGACTTGGTAGATATCAAAACCCCTGGAGTCAATACTCCAATAGGTAATCTTGTGAGAGACTAAGGGCCTCTAAGGAATAAGGCCCCTGCCTTATTGCGCGCTCCTTAGAATCATCGTGATTGACTGTCGCAGTCTTCCCTCACGTCATCCTGGGTATTCTCAAACTAGGTAGTCATTAACCTATTGTTCGAGTCATGACGAGAGTGTTAGTTGGCTGTGGCAGGGCTGTTGTCCACACCTCTCCCTCAACGTCTCTGGTTATCATGCGTGACCCCTCTACTCCACATGCATGTGAGTCTAGTCAACAAGCTATCATCAGCCTACATCATCAACAATTCATGTAGGAACAAAATCCATAATCATAACATATAATAAGATGCACATATGTCATATATATACAACAATCAAACCCCAATATTCCACTCCCTGACTCGGTCCGGAGTCCAAGGGTTTCATCAATGCCTCAGCATCCTCGAGGTCCAATTCTTGCTCACTCAGGAGAACCGAGTCAATAGCACATTCCTAAGTCAATACAACAAAATAACAAATAATCACATCCATAGTGCCTCATAATAATAATCAACAGTCAATGGTATAATAATCTGAATCACTTGCAAGCAAGTGTCCTCAAAGAATAAGTTCTCTCAGTGCACACAAGAGCGGGATGTTACATACACCCCCTCTTGGTGTAAACTTCGTCCTAAATCTTCACAGTATATAAGTGCCGAAATAATGTGTATCACAGTATCATAAGTCTATCTATCCAACAAAAATGGAAACTGTTGGCACATAACATATGCATCCTCCGAGGTCCCCGAGTGCAGACTATAGTTGTCCCAATGGACCTTGACCTCATCTACTATTCGATGCCATAGCTGTCGAATGTGATGATCCAAGATGTGGATCGGCTCAGCCATGAGCGCACCCTCATCCGACACCCACAAGGTTCTCAAGTAAAAAATCTGTAGGATCACTAATCATAATGTCTCAAACAAAGAGATGAAAGATATCGTGCATACACCTCAAGAATCAGGAAAGGATAGTCAACATGCCACATGCCTCTCTTTTCCACAATCTTGTAGGATCCCATGAACCTAGGAGATAGTTTATCCCCTTTCCAAACTTGCATGAACTCTTACACGGTTTTAGCCACAAAAATACTTGATTTTCACATCGTAACTACGATCGACATGACGTGCATCTACATAACTCTTTTGTCGATCCTGCGCTTCCTTGATCCTTTGTCTTATAGTTTGCATTTAATCTTCCATTTATTGGATCACTTCTAGTCCCACCAGAACCCTATCCTCAAGCCGATCCCAACTCAAAGACGTTTGACACAGTCACCCATAAAGTAACTCAAAGGGCGCCATCTTAATGGTGCTTTGGTAACTGTTGTTATAAGAAAATTCTACTAGTGGCAAGAATTATTCCCAATGCTTTTGTTGGTCCATCATGCGCATGCGCAACGTGTCTTCCAAGTTATGGTTAATTCGTTCAGTCTATGTGTCAGTCTCTGGGCGATACACAGTTCTAAAGTGAAGTTGGGTTCCCAAGTCCTCTTGGAAACTAGTCAAAAATCATCCAGTAACACTGATCCTTGATCAGATATAATCCTCTTAGGTACGCCATGAAGCCTCACAATCTCACTGATGGAAACTCTAGCTATGTCAGGTGCTTGATACATTATACACAATGGAATAAAATGAACACTCTTCTTCAGAGTGTCAACTACCACAAAATTCTATTCATGTCTCCTTGCCATCAGTGGCAATCCAACATTGAAATCCATCGAAATAACCTCACATTTCAATTCCGAAAAAGTGTGTGGTTGTAGTAATCCTGCTGGATGTCTATGTTCATCCTTTAACTGCTGACATTCTAGACATCTGGCCCCATAGTTGACTATTTCTTCCTTCATTCCTTTCCAGAAGGATAGGGTTTTAAGGTCCACCCTCATCTTCGTGACTCTCGAGTGATCCATGTACACTTTTCTATGAGCCTCGTTTAGGATCAACTCCTCAACTCGTCGTTTGTTAGTACGTAAATTATATTTTTAAATCTTAGTAGTCCATCGTCGTTCAACGTAAATCCTTCAAATCTTGGTACCATCATTGTGTTTTGTCCGATAAAATCCTTGACCTCTTTGTACCAATCATTGTCGCACTGTAAAGATAGAATCCTTCCACGTAGATTCTATTTGAAGAGGCAACACTGAAAATGTGTGGTCTCCGAATCAATGCATCTTCCACTCAGTTCACTGTTCCTTTTATGTAAGAAATCTCAAAATCATACTCGCTAAGTGATTCCGACCAACGTCGTTATCGTGCATTCAGGTCGCTTTGCATAAGGATGTGTTGTAGTCCAGAGTGGTCTGTCTTTAGTCAAAATTTTCGTCAAACAAGGAAGTTTCCCCAACCTTCAAGGAATATACAATGGATAACAACTCAAAATCATGCGTCGCATAGTTCTCCTCATGCCTTCTTTTTTTCCTCAAGGTGTAAGCGATCACTCGATCGTCTTGCATCAAGACTCCTAAGCCTTCCATGGATGCGTCAGTGTATGCCAAGAATTCCGCGTCCATGTCAGGGACCTTTAGTATCAGTGTTTTTGTCAACAAATCTTTGAGCCTCCAAAATTCTTTTGTGCATTCCTTGGTCCAAACAAAATTATTGTTCTTCTTCTACAATTCTGTGATTGGATTTGCTATCTTCGAAAATCCCTTGATGAACCATCGATAGTATCCTTTTAAACCCATGAAGCTACACACTTATGGGACATTCCTTAGCACGGGCCATTCCATAATAGCCTCGACCTTTGTTGGATCCACAATGATACCTTTTCCAGAGATGACATGCCCTATGTAGTGAACCTTATATTGATAAAACGAGCATTTGGAAAAATTCCCATATAATTTGTGCTCTCATAGACACTGTAGTACCAAGCATAAGTGCTCATCATGCTTCTCCATCATTCGAGAGTAAATCAAAATATCGTCAATAAATACTTGGACGAACTTGTCCAAGTACTTGCGGAACACTTCGTTCATCAAACTCATAAATACCCCTGGAGCGTTTGTCATTCCAAATGGTAAAATAGTAAACTCGTAATGCCCAAACCTCATCTTAAATGTGGTCTTAGGGACTTCATCCTCCTTAATCCATAACTAGTGATATCCTGATCGCAAATCGATCTTTGAGAACACCGTCACACCCTTCATCTGATCAAACAGATCATCAATCCTCATCAATGGATACTGATTCTTGATCGTTTCCTTGTTCAATTGATGGTAGTCAATGCAGAGCCTCCATGACCCATCCTTCTTTCATATGAAAATAGCAGGGGCACCCCACGGTGACACACTTGGACATATCAGTCCCAGGTCCAACAATTCCTTCAGTTGCATTCTCAACTCCTATAACTCTGGGGTCAACATCCGATAAGGTGTTCTAGCTATCGGTTCAGTCCCCGGTTTTAGGTCTATAGTAAACTCCAATTCCCTCTATGGCGACATCCCAGGTAACTCTTCTAGAAATATGTCTGCAAACTCTCTCACCATAGGAAGGTGTTCTATACCTTCCGCTACTCCCTTCTTGTTTACCACAAGGATTACATAAATCTTAAATCCCTTATGCATGCTCTTCTGTAGCTGCAAGGAAGAGATGAACCTCAGGGAAACTCCTTGGTTCCATCCTACAATTACGTGTCTTTTTCCCTCATCATCGACCAAGATCAACCATTTCATCTTATAGTTTAGTATCGCCTCATGCAATTCCAACCAGTCCATACCAATTACGACGTCATAAGATCCTAAGATCGTGACGTACAGGTTGGCCCTGGTGACAAACTCTCCCAAGTTAAGGGTATAGCCTATAACCTTTCCTCCAAACTTTTGTTTGGCTCCTGAAGCCATCTCTATGAAGCTAAACTCATCCTGTTCGCTTGCCTTTACCTTAATCCTTTTTAGTGCTGCACCATATATGAAACTATCAGTAGCACCATGATCTATCAAATACTAAGGGTCTGGTCAGTGACGGTACCTGACGTCTTGAGAACAGTCGACTGGTGGTCTACCTAGCGGTTATTCACTGCTACAAGAATCCGATGGGTCTTGCCCAAAACTCCCACGGTAGTGAGTCTGGCTGATCCAGATGCTACGAGCCTTTCCTCTGGGAAGTAATGCGGGTAATGTGGCTCCCCATAATCCAACGCACTTTCTTTGATCCAGTAATCCTTGTACCTGAAGTAGAAGTTGAATTCTAACATTAAGGCTAAACTCGAACTTCTTGACCTCACGCTTCTGGGTAATTTGGTACGTAGCATACCGAAGAAGCTCCAAAATGGGCCTCGTACGTGAGCACCATGTGGGTGCCTTGTCACAAGGCATCGAACTCATTGAGATGATGCTCGACTAATTCCTCAGAAATATAAATCTCCTAGAACCATTCCTCGAACATTTTCCATGACACATCAACAATGACCATGTTCAAAGTGGCAGGAGCATCTTCCACCATAGAAGAGTGTCCCCCTTCAGTTTAAATACCACCATGCGAACCTTCATGCCAGAGGTCGTATCGAAAAGTGTTAAGCATAACTCCTTGATCTACAACCGTGCCTTGATGGCATAGCCGTCCGCGACACTCGAGGACTCGAGAAATCAACTCTCTCGAGTGCTCTATGGATGCTAATGGTACTGGATAGGGCATGTTGTGGACCCTCAAGGGTACAGGTTCCCTGGGCTCATCTTAGTACTGATGGTGAATTAATTCCCTTTGGCATTACCTGGAAGGGCCTTGTCAACCCATCATCATCCCTAACAAAAATTGAATCCAACCCAAGGATGTGTTCTTCCCCTTGGAAGTTAAACTCTGAAGGTGTGAGAACTTTTGGAGACATCACACCTCCTTCCACAACACCACGTTGTGAACCTTTGAGGTGTCCTCTAAATGTGGTCATCACATGGACATGTTAAGGTTTTTTATTAACGCAACAGTTAATACTCACGGGTTTACTGCAGTGGAAAGCCTGGGGATCCACTATCGCAAGGTTGAACCTGCTTTGATACCATATGTAATGACCCCAAATGTTACTACTACCAGCGAAGCAAAAAGTGAAATTTTTTATTTTGTTTTTAGGTAGGAAGTTAATGATGACAACAGTTGAACCACACAATTGATGACAAACACCATGCAAGCAGATCCGAAAACAAAGAACAACAACTTAACATTAGCACATCGAGCAACTGGGTAAACATGCGAAAATCAAGGACAGACAAAAATGACTACTCACCCAACACAAACACGTCGATGCCTACAGGATAAGTGACAACATCCACATTCCTAACACAATGGTCTCGACGACCAATAACTAGAACCTCAAAGGTGCGCAACCCAAACGCACGAAGGCATTACACCCCAAGTGCTAACAACAACTTACAACGATCAAAAACACCCTCAATGGGATTCTCGACTCTGACCAAGTTATCATTCTCTACTATCCAATAGGGCATGCCATGATCCCCTCAACTAGAATCATGTCATCATAAGGCAATATGCAAGACAGTAACTAAGGCGCAAAACAATCTCAGGCAAACCTACATCAATTAAAGGACGCAATTAGCCATCTAAAGATTATTCTCTTTGGTAGCCACAAGGAAACACTATCTAACCTTAATATCGTTGTCTATAAAAGTTTGTTGTCAAAAATACACATGGTTTTCTATCAAGGATCTATGCCTAACAATGGTAATGCAGTCTAACTGTAAAATCTTGTCTGTTAATAGATAGTCGTATAACATTGATATCCCTCTAACATTTATTGCTATCTATTAATAAAGGTTGTCTAGATTATATTGTGGTCTATCAAATATATTATATAGAATATTTGATATGATATTGTTGTCATTTAATATATAAAATCGTTGTCTAATTAAAATTCAAACGCAGCCACACATTACGTAAAAATTGTTGTCAATAGTCGTTCAATTCATTGTAATAACATAATGCCTGCCTAATATATATCACTATAATAATGATAACCATTGTAATAATATATCACTTTCCTTATTATCTAAAATTCTACTTACTCTAATTAATGGAGTACTTAACAACATTATCCCGATATTTCATCAAGTCGTCGGCCATGAGTTTCAAGGTTTTTTGCGTACTCCGAAATCCTTGAAAATTAGAGTAAATTTTAATTTTCAAGTTGCTTATTGGTTAATATTTTTATCAACTTATATTGTTTTACTAAGGTTTTACACATGCAAACAATTTTCCATTACCTTCTATTACCACCGTTATATTGACGTATGTAGTAGAGCTATGGAGTTGAAGGAGCAAATTAAATAACAATAATTAGGGCGGTTGCACATATGTCGAGGTTCCAACTCCCAATTTTTATATATTTGGATATCATGGTAATAATAATCGTCTGCCTAAATTTTTTATATATTAAGTTCTATTTATAAATTTAAAGGTAAGATTTTGATAAATCTTTGGACAGGTCGTTGTCATACATACAAGTGTACATAAAATTTATGTCTATTAAACATACAAGCTGACTATTAAATTCTCCATCCAAACTACACTGTCTTTTTCCAGAAACGAAAATTACTCTTATATTTATAACAAATATAAATGGATTACATTTCACATCTTGATCGGTACATTTTGAGGCTGAAAGGGTGTTATTGGCAGATGGATTCCATGCTTTTATATTAAAAAAATTAGAACTGACAACCGATGTTAATAAAAAACCGCCACCTCTATTTTGACGTCCCTGAAATACCTGGAAACTTTAACAGTCAGGAATGAGCTCCTGTAATTATAGTGACAGAGCCTCTAGTTCATGAAAAGAGCCTTCTAGGTTTATGGAGTGATGGCCAAAAATGATAATGTAGAGATTCTCATCATATCGTTGGATAAATAAGATATTGTTGTGTAATAAAAACAATGAATAGGATAGCACTGAGTAATTTCCATGGAAATCATAGTGTGTATATTATGTAAAGTGCCATGAAAACAACTGTGGGTATGTTGGGTAAAACACTGTCAACTTAAGGTAAGGATGCAATCAATCTCTGGGTAAAAATGCGCTAGTAAAAACGAATTGCAAAAAAAATTATTTTGTAATAACGAATTGACACATCACTGTCATAGATAATCGGTGAATATATAAGTAGCATGTAGAGAAAATAATAGTATTAAATGCAGTGGGTATATCTCTAAGTATTTTAACTTCACAGTCACACCTTGCATGCTAAAACATTGTCAATACACAACCATAATGCACCTACCATATCATTGTCATTCAATTAATATAAAAAAATCACAGTAGGTAGTTCTGAGTAAAAAGTTTGCTACCCAGTTTAAACGCTAAAAATCGCTACCCAATTTAAATGCTAACAATTCGCTATCTAGTCAATGTAACAATCGCTACCACATGGAATGTGCTAGGTAGCACTGTTATCCCTCCATACACATAATAAAAAGGGGCTTTCACTAAATTTATAGGAATTTATGTTGTCAGACCCTTAATGACCAAAAAATTTAATTAAAAGTTGGCAAGTGTGAGTGACAGGCAAGGTGAAATCGCCATAAACGTAATAACTTGCAGAGAAATTAAAATGCTGTAAAAATGGGTTCTGTAGCAGCCAATGAGTAAAACACCTACAACAAAAATGAATTGAATGTTGTAAAGAGCTAGGAGGAATTCACAGGACAGAGGCATAAACACATAGTCAATTTGCCTTTAATGAATAATGGAAGAGGAAGAATTCAGTTTTCCAAAAGTAATGAAAAAGAAGAGAAAAGGAAAGTGTTGATTAATAGAGGATTTTGTCATCAGATCTAATAAAACGTAGAGGAAAAATTCTAAGGTTTAGTGCATCAAAAAATCAGAGTAAATTGCCATCAGAATTAATAAATTGCAGGGTAAACTGTGGATTAAAGATGCAGAGCTATTCACCATCGAACTATAACCAATTGTAGAGAAAAATATTTCAGGTTTGAATACTTGCAGTGGAAAAAATGAACAATACAGAGAGGTATTCAATCACAAGAAAGAACAAGACAATCAATCAACCAAGAACAATCAACATGGGTAGATGGATGGGCAGAAACATCCATCGCTCATCATCGTCGCATAGAAAGGTAGTGCATTAGGATCTATAGGTCTATTAACACCAAAGTTGTGATCGTCGATCTAGCTTCTACCCGACTGCCCCGGTGAGGACTGATGAGCTCGGGACAAGGGTGAAGTAAGAAGAGAAAACTCATCACAAAATCAATAAAACCATAAGACGGTCATGACATGCAGGGATCTAAAGCCAAGAGAATCAATCAACAACGACCTTAAGAATATGGGGGAGATTCATTTATCAATTAAAATGATAGGTCAATCATTTTCTTTACCCAATTAAATATACAAAACTAGAAACACAAAGTATACTAATAATCCACCATGTAGAAATAAAGGAAGCGTACCATAGCCCAAGTCACTTGCTCTGAGTTGTTGTCTCATGTGCTCCATGTAGCTCCCTCTTGCCAATCTATGAGACATCATCGGTACCTCCCAGCCAACGCTAGGGGTACTATTCTTCCCCCTTAGCCCCCAAAGGAGCCACACACACTAACCAGAGAATCATATAGCTTCGAGCTCGCCTCGCAAGACCGAGCTACTACTCCTCACTGAGCTGGGTATCCCAACTCCCACAAGCTAAGTCACTAAAGTCTAAAATTATGTAGCGTAACGTTACGCATAACAGAAGAGATCCATCATCCTTCTCCTCCCTCCATTATATATAGTTTTGAAATCCTTTACTTTCCCAAATTCCCATTTAATTTATTTCTCAACAATTTAATTCATAAAATCCTCCCTGTACATGTGTTAGCCATCCCCTTCATTGCACCATAAATTAATTTCATTAATTAATTAATTACTCCTATTTCCCTCACCCACCTAAAATCACTCCTAGAATCGCTCCTAGGTGTCCCCATATTCCTTTACAAGTTTTAATGACTTTCCCCTTACTAATTTACTAGTTGAGTTTAATTTAGAAAGTTATTAAATGCTAGATACCTTACTAAGTTAGACTTTCTTCTTTTTCCTTGGGTTTCCCCTTTCATTTTATGTTCCGACTTTTTCGTAGTTTCCTAATTCTTTTAAATTTCTCTCTTTCCCTTTTCATTTAAAACTCAAATTGGCAGGTGTAGAAATTAACTTTTTCCCCTTTTCCTTTTTAATTAATAATTTTTTATTAGCATAAGTGAAAAAAAAATTATTTCCCCTTTTTCCCCTTTTTAAATTTTATCCGCCAAAATATTTTTATAAATTAAATGAATTACTTACCCCCTTATTGTCACATGATTAATGATTATTATCATTATTAATTATTTTTTTTTAAATTTTATTTTTATATAAATAGATTAAAATTTCTTTTATCACAAGTATCACTTAGACCTAGACTTTATTTTCCTAGGTTGGGCGACATTTTATTAGGGGAAATGTTTTAAATCTTTCTTATCACGTTATTCATCCTAAGACCATCTAGGCTTATCCATTTATTAATTAACAACGCGACGTGCCCTTCAGGACGCACTAGTTGCTCCAAGGGTTCCACCCGCCTCAATCTGTTTCCCTTACGCGACGTGCCCTTCAAGACGTACTACGTGCTCCAAGGGTGCCACTCACCTTTTTCCATTTTTTCTTGCACGACGTGCCCTTCAAGATGCACTATGTGCTCCCAGGGTGTCACTCGCCTCTTGACTGACTTGGTAGACATCAAAATCCCTGGAGTTAATACTCCGCTAGGTGATCTTTTGGAAGACTAAGGGCCTATAAGGAATAAGGCCCTTGCCTTATTGCGCACCCCTTAGAAACATCGTGAGCGATTGTCGTAGTCTGCCCTCATGACATCTTGGGTATTCTCAAACTAGGTGTCGTTAACCTACTGTTCGAGCCACGACGAGAGTGTTAGTAGGGTGTGGTAGGGCTAATGTCCACACCTCTCCCTCAACATCTCTGGTTATTGTGCATGACCCCTCTACTCCACATGTGAGTCTAGTCGGTAATATATCATTAGTCTACATCATCAACAAGTCATGTGATGTAACATCCCGCTCTGGTGCACTGAGCAAAGTTATTCTTTGAGGACACTTGCTCGCAAGTGATTCAGACTATTATGATATTAAAACATTTGTCTTTGATTATGATGCATCATGGGTAGATGACATGTTGTTTTACTACATTGACATAGACAAGTGGTATTGACTCGGTTTTACTAGGTGTGCAGGGTTTAGGACCCTGAGGATGCAGAGACATCGATGGAACCCCTTGGACTCCAGATTGAGTCAGGGAGTGTGCTATTGGGGTTTGATTGATTTACTACGATATTAGTACATTTGATTAGATGATATGATGTGGACATGTTCTGACATGATTTGTTGATGATGTAGGCTGACAATAGCTTGCCGACCAGACTCAGATATGGAGTAAAGGGGTCACACATGACTACCAGAGAGGTTGAGGGAGAGGTGTGGATAGCATCCCTGCCACAGCCTACTAGCACTCCTGTTGTGGCTCTAACTGTAGTTTAATGATTACCTAGTTCGAGAGGACCCACTATGTTGTAAGGGAAGACTGCAACAGTCACTCGTGATGATTCTAAGCGGCACACAATAATGCAGGGCCCTTATTCCTTAGAAGCCTTAGTCTCCCACAAGCTCACCTAGCAGAGTGTTGACTCCAAGGGTTATTGATTTCTACCAATCAGTCAAGAGGCGAGTGGCACCCTTGGAGTACGTGGTACATCCTGAAGGGCATGTTGCACAAAAGAAGCAAAAGAGGCGGGTGGCACCCTTGGAGCATGTGGTGCTTTCTGAAGGGCACGTCTCGTAAAAGAAATAAAATAGGTGAGTGGCACCCTTGGAGCATGTAGTGCATCCTGAAGGGCACGTCACGTTGATGATGATAAAGGAATGAACCTAGATCTCCCTAAGACAAGTATCTCATTAAGAAATTTTAAAACAACTTCCCTAATTAAGATGTCGCCCACTCCAGAATCTAATTTCTAAGTCTAAAACTTCGCTAGAGGTAAAATTTTGTCTACCCTTAAGAAAATATCTCTATAAAAATAAAGTAATGAAGTTTAAAATAAAAACCACTTAAGTAATAATTTTGGTCTTCATAAATTTTTGGGTAAATTGAAGAGAGTAAGAACTTAAATAAAATCTGTGGATATAAAAGGTAAAGAAGAAATTAATTATTTTAACTTGTGAAAGTTTAAAAATATACTAAATTAATAATAAAAGGAAAAGGAAAAGAGGTTAAATTGCACAACTGCCATTTTTAGCTCTATTAAAAAGGGGAAAGAGGGAAACTATAAAAATTAGGAAACTAAGGAAATGAGGTAACATAAAAAGGGAAACAGGGGAAGTTATGGTAAAAAGTGGGAGGTCAACTTAGTAAAGAATCTACATTTAAGAACCTTCTAAATTGGAACTAAATTAGCAACTTCATAATAGGGAAAGCCTTTAAAACCTGTAAGGGAATCTAGGGACACCTAGGAGTAATTTTATTAGTAACTCTAGGTGGGTGAGGGAAATAAGACAATTAATAAATTAAAGAAAATAATTATTGGAGGAATGTGGGGGATGGATGACACATGTATGAAGGAGAAATTTTAGAAGATTTTTATTAAAACTTAAATTAAATGAGATTTAGGGAAAGATTGGAAGTTCTATAACTCTATAAAAGAGAGGAGGGAGAGGAAATACGGGGGAGGGGTTGTTACCGTAACGTTACACTGCAGGAATTGTGACTTGAATGATTTACTTGTGGGAGTTGGGATTTGCCAGCTCGGAGAGGAATGGTAGCTCGGCCTTGCGAGGCGAGCTGGGAGCTAGATGTTCCGTCTGGATAGTGTGTGGCCCCTTTACAGTACAGGGGGCTAAGGGGAAAGTAGAGTACCCCTAGCATTGGTTGGGAGTTATCGGTGTAGTTTCGACGGTCGGCAAGTAGGATCTAGACGAAGCACAAGCATGACTCAGATGGAGCGCAAGCGCAGGATAGTGTCTTCGGGTTATTCGTTGTCGGTCACAGGTACGCAAGCGCATTTGTTGTTTAAGAATAAAAGAAAAATTTGTTTAAATTTTGTATATAAATCCTTATGATGACGAAATTTGTGTTGAGATTTGGATAGTAGTTTTATTGGTTACTCCTTTAATCCTACATTACTAGCGATCACATTAGGTTATTTGTTGGTCATTAAATTGTTTTATTTTAAAGCCGGCGAGAACTTGAGAACAGTGAAATCAACTCTTATTGATAGGGATAGGTTGGTGGCGGAAGTCCTTAAGTTTCCGCATCCTTGTCGATAGGAAAAGGTTCTAAATTATCCATGTTTGTGTTTGCTTGGCATCCTGACAGATTGGGAAAAGTCAGTTATTTTGGGTTTGCATTTATTTTTTTATTTTTTTATTTTTCCAGCAAGGAAACCAGGGTTTTGTTTTAAATCCTTGAGATACTGTGCTTTAAATTACCTACTGGCGCCCTTTTACATCTGACGGATTTTTAATTTTTTTACCTGGATTGCGTGAGATTACCCTTGAACCACTCACAATGTTTACTTGAATGCTTGCGTCGTTCTGAGTAAAGGGTAGCGTATTTATATGGTGCCAATGGATATGGTTTCACTATTGTTTGGGGGGATTAAGCTATGTTAATGGAAGGTCGATTGTGGTTGATAGAGAACTTAATAGACATTGAAATGATGCATTGAACTGACAGCTATTCCAATCCTTTGTTTACAACGAATTCAACATACAATCATATTGGACAACCAATTATTCATGCGTTGATAACTAGCCGGCTCTTATTGTTAACATGGTTGAATGGTGATTACTTAATGGTAGAATGAAATCCTTCTAACAAGAAATCTTACTATCTAGTCTACTGAAAGAATATTGACAACGATTTTGCCTGGATGGAGGATATGATTTGACTATTTAAGTATACGAATTGTTGCATAGAGAACCCCCTTTCGACACTCTTAAGGACACCCACGAATTTCTTAAACCTCCTTCTTGAGCAGGCTATTTTTACCACGTCCATAATTTCTATCCATCTCAAATGAGTGTACTGGCATTTACGAATTGTGATGACTATGTGTTGCTTTTTTTTTACCACGATTTTTCTTTAAAACGTAGCTGGGTTGTTGTTAAAGACCCCAGTTTTTCCTTTAACGTAGCCGGTGTTGGCAGGTGTGTGGCACAGTAAGTTGTCCCTTGCAGACTACATTTTCCTTACCTTATTACTCGCCGTAATGACTACTACAGCACTGGAAAAGAAAAAAAGAAAAAACGGTCAACAAATTCCTTCTGGTTATTTAAATGGCCACTAGTTGTCCTGTGGATAACTTCGCCATTTAACCATAATGACTTTAGTCTAGGCCACCAGCTGGCTTAAGTGTCTAAGCCCTGCATTTTACTTTTACCCCTTTACCTGGAAGTAAATATTCAACCGCCTTTTAGCAGATAAATTTCTTTGATTACGGGTAGATTTGGTTCCCGTTGGAATCATAGAACAACCTTAAAAGTTTGTCGTCGATTGGGACCATAGTCACTGGCATTTTTCAGACCGCCCTTGAAATTATCGCCTGCAGATTTATAGAATTATATTGTTAATGAACAACGATGTAATGATCATCGCCCCTAGTGTACAACCTGTGATGTATTCCTTGCTTCCAAAGGGTAAATTGGCTTTCTAATATTTAATTAATAATGTCTCGTTCTTTGTTTATCTTTAATTAATATTATCTTTTATTTTAGATTTTATTGTTCTATCATGATATGTGGTGCATCGAAAATACACATGATCTACCATAGTGTTGATTGTCCTTATTATTCAGAAGGAGTGAAGTATATAAACTTTATAGAATTTTTAATTAGATATCATATGGCTATGAAATGGTTAAAGTTTTTGATTGGTTAGTATATTTAGAGTCAAGAAGTGTTTTCATTATCAATATTAGTGGGATGGGAATTTTGGGGTAAAGGTTGATAAGATGTACATAATCTACTTATGGGGGCATTGTTATATATATCTAACATGATTATTAGATATCGACTTTAAACATAATACTTATAACAATAAAATAGTTTAAGGCAAATTGATTTAAGATGGAACCCTGGGCATGTTATAATTTAAAATTGGGCAATGAATTTCTTTAAGACTAAATTGATTATATATCGATGTCATTATGCACTTTAGACATGCGAAGTCATGCTAGAAATGGAGGTTGAACGGATTGTGTTGATTACCTTATTTGCTATTTTAATTGTCTTTGTCTTGTAATTGATTTCTTTGCACCATGAATTAGTTGATATTTCTTGTGCATCATGATATGTAGGGAAGGTCATGGGCGTAGTTACTTCATCAGCCACAAATATTGTTAGCTACAGATGAGTTAAATGAGTGAATAAGGTTGATTTCATTGCGCACGCACCTATTTCATTTCATGATGGATTTAGTAATCAAATTCTCTTGCACCGTGGAATTCTTGTGATGTGTGTTGATTCATAGAACTTTATCGCGCAACGATCATCATTGATGGTTGTTGATTTAGCATTTTTAGTTTTGGTCTGGATTGTATTAGTGGGATGTAGACACCTCCTTATTCCTCAGAACAGTCACTAGCCCTGAGACCTTAAATGGTCATAATCGATGGGAACTAGGGATTGAATGTTTCTTATGTGTCCTGGAGGTCATAACCATTGCAAGGTAGGACGGGCGAGTAGTCAGTCTTATTTATTTGTCGATTGATTGTCATTCAATGCATGTAAATACTTGATGTGCATCTTAGGCCGTCATCTTGTGTTCGTCGTTGTATGCGTCTTGTTTGCCATCAGGTGGTGACGCAGAGTCGAATGTGTTTATTACCCTTGTACACACGCGCACACACAATAAATAAATAAATAAATTGTACTTGTTATAAGAGGTTCGTCGTCGTAACGAGGAGGAATGTTACATATGGTATCAGAGCAGGTTCAACCCGCGACTTGGGATCACTACGAATTTCGTTTATATGATTGATTAGGTTGTTTCTAATCGAGTTGATTGGGTGCGTGCAGGTAATCATGGTTAGAGGAAGTCGTGGAGGCAGACGACGGGGTGCTAGGGGAGGAGGCGTGACACCTCTACTAGCATCCATGCCTGAGGGGTATAACCCCCAGGGAGATGAGCAGGTTCTTGGACAAGAGAGGATAGCAGTTGGAAATGTATTCGGAATGATGAGATATTTTCAGTGCATGTCCGAGGCACTGATTATCCATTTGGACAAAGATGAGGCCAGGGCACTGGCACCCACTGAGGTTCCACCGCGCACTCCGATCAGTACTAGTAGAATTCTCTATGAACTCGAGAAGGTCAAGTTTCCTGAGTTCTTTGGTGCCCCAAATGGCGCAGCCGCCGAGGCATGGTTGGAGAGCATGGCGATGTTCTTTGCACTTCGTGATTATACCTCCAACATGAAGGTCTGCATGGCAGTCTTTCAACTAAAGGGAAGTTCTCTTCTATGGCGGAAGACACTCCTACCGAATTTAAACATGACCGTTGAAGACGTGTCATGGGAACTGTTTGAGGAACGGTTCCGAGAGAGGTACCTTTCATAGGAATTCATTGAGCGTCAGCTCAATGAGTTCAACGCCCTATGACAAAGAGGTTGTATGGTGCCCGAGTACGAGGCCCATTTTATGGATATGCTTCGGTATACTCCGCACCTTAACATGGAGAAACTTAAGGTCAACAGGTTCGTGTTCGTCCTTAACGACAACCTGCATGAAAAGGTTAGGATTTTGATGCCCCAAACCTTACACAATGCCATCGAGAAGGCCCTCATAGTAGAGGAGGATCTTATCAATGGAGGTCAGACCAGGACTCCAGCGAAACTAGAAGGGAAGGTTTCATCTATAACACAGTAGCACCAGACACCAACGAGACATATTGTTGGAGCCACCCTTGTTTTTTCACCTCGCGCAATTTTCAATTTTTGATACTTGAGATCTAAAGTTGTTTTTCTTTTCCTTCCGAAATCTTAAAACTATGAAATCTTGTCGCCTGAATAGAAATGCTTTTCCTACCTTTAAAACAAATCCATTTCCGCAATTATGTTTAATCGTTTGTTTTATTTTGGGATATTGTAAGTCAGATACTTTAATATTTGAATTTACAAGTCCCGAGTCGTGAGGCTGCGAACTCACCTTTAATTGTCACCCAAAACTTTAACTAGGGTAAAAATTTTAATCCATGGCTAGCCATCGTCGGGGTTTCGCGCCTCGGCATTCTTCAAACCCAAGTTTTTGTTATTACAACCCCGAGAGCCGAGAATGCGATAAATTTTGTGATAACCTTGGTCAAGGACTAAAGGTAAAAAACTAACCATGGTTAAAGTTGGTTCTCGGCACATCGCCACTCGACACTTTCTCTCATAAAGTTAAAATATCCAAAACCCTGATTCACGAAATTGCGACATGATTATAGTGAGATTAATTAGTCGCCTAATCTAATATTTCCTTCTCATAATTCGAGCCTTAATGATTGCCACATCGCGATATCGTGACTCTACATATCATTCTCCCAAAAGTCTATCTTTGAATTCCCGAGTCGCGATATAGCGAATAAATTAATTATATAATTAAGGATGCGCCAAATCACGATTACTGTTAATTAAGCTAAAATCGGCACTCGCAGCCTCACGGGTTGAAGAGTCAAATTGTTAAAAGGAAATTCACGATGCGACGAACAGCGAGAAAATGATTTAAGTTGCTAAGATTTGATTTTTTTAAATTTAAACAAGATATGTCCCGCATACCGAGGTTTGCACACTCCACGAGGTAACTACTTTCTCTCCATAACCCGACTGCCTGTCAATGCCGTCGAACATTGATGACATTAATGAAGAATTAGGGTAAATCCACGAATAAATAAGATCGAATTTATGCAATAAATTTGTTTCCATTTGCGATTTGACAGATTTATTTCAAATATACGACAGTTTCATTCTATTTTAACATTTTTCATAAGCGCACAGAGCTCACCTTTCTCCGAGTGAACTAATTTATGCATGTATACACAGGTCTATCACAGAAGAGAAAAAAATCAAGCTTCAACCATGGCTCCACGGAAAGCTGCGAAGGCAAAGGTCGAAATCGCAGCGCAGGGTTTCGACACTGTCTCTGATACTTCACCTCGGACTGGCGGCTCAGTACCCAACTGGTCGTTTGTTTCAGATATTCTTCAATTTGAATTGGTGAATTACTCAGACTCTGATGACAATGATAATGAGAAAGACGACTTGAACACGAAATACAATATAGTTTTTCAGTCGGGAATGCACCTGGTTGCAACCAGACCACGATTGCTCCCATACTACGACATGATCCGATGGGCATTGGATCATGTCGACCTACCCACCAGAACTATCATAAGTGACCAACGGACCACGGTTGGAAATTTCAGACCAGAGCATATCCAAAAAATTTACAAGCTCCCAACAAATTCTGAATACACATATAATGTTGAATTCCTAGAGGAATTCGAAAAGAAGGAGTGCACAAAATATGACAAAACTATGCCAGGTTTGATATAGGATTGGGTCTCATGCTCCGCGACATTTAGAGCGAATGACAAGGGCGTGTATTCAATTTCTTCGCTGGAGCCACAATATATGTATGTGGCAATGATGACATGTCGACTGTTCGGAAGGGAGGATACTTCGCATTTCTACATTGCGTGGGTACCTCTCATATTTCGGGTAGCAGAAGGTTGCTCATTTAATTGTGTGAAGATACTCTCAGATAGTTTGTTCAACTGGATTACAGAGTACAAGGAGAAGAAAGCAGCTGGGGGACCATCCGCATTCTTCATGTCTGCGTATATCATGGACGCAATATGATCCATGACACCTTTCCCTTTGATGAATTGGGCTTGGAGTCCAACCCAAGAAAAAACTATGCATGAATATCACGACAAACTGTGGGAAAATAAAGCAAATGAATTTATTTATGAGATTTTCAATTGGGTGATGGAGCCCCTACACATCACCATTTTTGTTCGTTTGCCACCTCGCATCTCGGATAGCATTGCTACAAATCTGAAGGGTATCGCAGACTAGTATGTAGAAGCCGAGTTTTCCTACTTCAGGGTGTTCGAAGCTGTTGTTCCCCCTCTTGCTCTACCACTATTCATCCCTGACAAGATGGCATGTCGCAAGATTTCTCGATAAACAATGATCGGCAGAGTAAGTAAAGATCTCAAAGCATCATCGAAGAAGGTATGGTCGTTTTTCCCCGTTCGACTAAATTCTTATTCTTTATTGGATTTTGGACATGCTAAGGCTGAGGCTGCAACCTTAGAAGACTTGAGTTTGGTCTCTATTGAGTATAAAAAGCATGATCCTCAAAAAATTGTAAGTGCCCATTTGTCAAATTGTGGGTTGAAGAAGTTTGAACACGAGTGTTCACCCTCGGATGATGTTTTCCGAGGGGCAAGGTCCTATGGAGAAGTGCTAGTTCAAATCAGATCATTAGCACCCGAAGACATGGCCTCTGCTTTAAAGTTTTAGGAACATAGAAAAAGATGTCTCCCCATTGTGCTAGGAGGTTTGGGTCTTTCCAAGGATAAAGAGAAGGAAGCTGAAAGTTCTGAGGGCCAAACTTCTAACCCCAAAAAACGTAAGGAAGGGGAGCAAGAGATGAATCCCGAGCAGGAGAAGAATCCCGAAACAGAAAAAGAAACTACTGACCCACCTAAGGAACATAGTCTAGAGGTGGAAGTAAGAAACACAGACTCGCCAGAAACTTAGAATCCAGAGACTGAGACGAAGACCTTTGATCCTCCGAAGGAACAAAACTCAATCGGCACACCAGGAAACGCGGCGAAGCAAATTGGGGAACCCATCACTTATGTCACCCCTTTGCAGTCAACGCAAGGAAACATAGGAGAAGGATGGATTTTCGGTGAAGAACTAAGGCCCATCAGAGCATAAGAACTTCCCCCCAATGAGTTCTTCTTCGACAAAAAGAGAAAAGCAGTTGTGAAAAGGGAGTTCAACCAGGAGGAAGGATCAACTGCTAAAAAATTCAAAGTAATGATAGATGGAAAAAACAAAAGGAGTGATGAATTCGAAACAGAGATAGCAGGAATGCTAGGAGTGTACGCATCAACGAATCAATTCTCAGTCATGATGTTGAAGAATCAACTAAAAAGAAAGAATCGCCTGATCAAGACTCTTGAAGCCCGAGTAGCTTTGGTTGCAGAAAACACTAAGAGTCGGGTGAGAGGAGAAATACAACTGGCCCGATTGGCCGATAAAAAGGAAATTGATGTCCTCATAACCAAGTTGGAACAAGCGAATTCAGTAATCCAAGATGGTCGGATACAGGCAAGTCAAGAGAGGAGTATGATCACAGGGTTGCAGACTCAGTTAGAGGTTGCTGAAAGAAAAATGATCGATGTCAAGGGTTTTAAATCCCAAGCGATCGATATCAGGGGCAGGATCTCTTCTGTACAACAAAGTCTGTTAGAAAAAGTGGGGGTGATCCGAGAAGATTGCGTGTTAATGCATCGTATTTCAGAAAATCTGACTGTCAAATAAAGGAACACAGAGGCTACTCGGGTAGCTTTCCAAGAGGTGGTGATAGCTACCAACAATAGATTTTCGACAGGTTCTCCAGGACTCACCATCGCTGAACAAACAAGATGTAATATTTTGTTAAAAGATTGGGAACATAATATTACCTTAAGCAAGGAATAGGCTCAAAAAGTGACCAATTCATTAGAAGAAACCTTCAATACTATAGATGGTGAGATGTTAGGGATGGAGAGTGGAGGTGACTCAGAGACATTAATACAAATGAATGTAGATCAGATTTCGCTCGATCTCAACGAGAAGAATGAAAGAGATTCGACGAATGTCTTTAAGATGGACAGGGTAGACATGGCTCAAGTTGATAAACATTTGATTCAACCGAGCACACAACTCAGCGCTCTTGACATCATTAATGCACAAATAGGTGATAAACTTCCACAGTTGGCCTAAGAGTGCTACTTCACTGAGGCCAACTATCAAGCGGAGCCTTCACAGCTTGTATCCCAGTTTGTGGACAAATGTATTATATGCACCGAATCCATGCAAAGACAAGCACCTGACACCTTTTGAAAATAGAGTAGAAGAGATGGAGTGATTTCGCTCCTCCCAGCTGTCAAGCAAAGCCTTCACAGCTTGTATCTCAGTTTGTAAACAAATGTATCATATGCACCAAATCACGCAAAGACAAGCACCTGACACTTTTTGAAAATAGAGTAGGATAGGTGGAGTGATTTCGCTCCTCTCGTTTGTAACAGAATTTATGAAACCATTGATGTTTCTAAACGAGGAAAAATTTGTATAAATAGAGGACCAAAAAAAGAACAAAAGGATGGACATTTTTGGAAAGGATTGTAATAGAGTTTTTTCATTCAAGAATTTAATAGAAGCAAATTCGAAGATTCCCGATTCCGTCACGACTGTGTTGCAAGTTTGTTTCGTTATGTTTCTTGTTTCATTTCATTTTCACTCTTCATAATTGATGTGTATCACTATAATTTAGTACGACCACTACTATAGTGAAGGGATTTCATCTTTCTGTAATTGTTTCTTGTCTTTCCTCTGCACCAACTATCATTAGGTGTAAGACCAATTTGCATTTACAAAATTTTATATTTGTTTACACTATGTCAATTATTTCTATGTTAATTTCTTCTTCTGTGTATGTGTGAGTTTTCTATTGATAGGAGCCTTACATTATCTACAGCTAAATGTTTTTCTCTCATTCCACATCTTTTACTAAAAATAATACAGTTATGGGAAAGGGCCTTCAGTTTGCATTCCTATTTTGTTCTTCATGCAAAAATTTCTCTTATTCTGACCAAATCGAAACAGCGTTAAAATCTATCCCTAAATCGTTTCCACACGGGTATTGTTTCCTCAAATGACTTTCCCTGCAGCTACTCAACCTGATATTCAACCCAGATTCTCTAATCAAAATCATATCGCTTTAAATCTCTTTGACACAATCCTTAAAACTGCTAACACCCGGGAGGAATTAGAATGTTCATGGGCAGCCATTGAGCAAGATATTACTACCCAGGAACAATTGGAAGCTAGACAACAAGAACGTAGAAATCCTCATTAGTTTCCCATACTGAAGGTTAGTGTAATCCTTTATCAACCTTTAGTATACTTTCGGATGCCTTGACAATGTACTTTAAAGCCTTAAGTACAGACTCAGGAACAACATCTTTCTGGCGCCGTTGCCGGGGAAGGAAGTTACGAAATCTTTTCCCTGGGAAAACGACAAACTATTTCGTTGATAGTGTTACTCTTTGATAGTGAACATAGAGTGCACACCGTTTTAAGGCTTGTTTAAATCTTTCACTTGGCGACTCCACTGAAACAAAAACTGGCATCTGGTAGAAAGAATACCAGACAGAACCCGGGTGGCAAGCTGATTGCACCTGTTAATAATCCTGAAAAAAATTTAAGAGCGAGAGGCTCGTTTGAGGCAACCGCTTCAGTTAATAAACCCAAAAACCCACTTGTAAAGACTAAATTCCATTCAGAACCTCTTACTTCCTGCAGCCCTCTGTCTGACACCAAAGATCCAGAAACAAACTACTCTGAATTTAGGAGTGAGATCCATCAGACTTTCCCATCTATAAACAAGGGAAAGGGTCCTCTAGAAAGATCGTTGTCATTTGACAGATCAACCTTTCTTCGGCAGAACTTCCTAGTTTCAATTGATTCAAAAGAGTGTGTTACACCCTCATTTCCTACTCCCAAGTCGATGGCAGGCGTCAGAGGAGGAGGTGGAGGACATCTGAATGTCCCTCCTCTCGGAGTATTTGGAAAAGTAGTAGTGAGATACGCTCCCCTGGTTTTACCCATTCCCCTCCATGATTTACCTGACAATTACATCAAAAATATTCCGAAGTTCACTGGGGAGGGAGATCTAACCGCAGCTGAGCATATAAATTTCTTTGACCAGTTCGCATACATATGCAATATTGAGCACGAGGATGTCTATTTGAGACTACTTGTCCAAACCTTCGAAGGACAGGTCCGAACTTGGTTTCAGAGTCTTCCTGCAGCTTCTATTCAGACATATGACACCTTGGAAAATGCTTTCCTCAGACAATGGGGAGAGCGAAAGGATCACTTATATTACCTTACCGAGTTTGGGTCCCTAAAGAAAAAGAACTCAGAAACCGTTATGGAATTTATTCTGAGGTTCAACAAACTTTATAATAAAATTCCAGCCGTTGTTAAACCTTTCGAACCCTCAGCCAAAGTAACCTTTGTGGGAGCCTTCGAACCTGATTTTGCATTGCTTTTGCGGGAAAGAAGAGGAGCCACCCTGAATAGAATGCAAGACGATTTTGTCAAAATAGAATCTAATATGATGGCTTCAGGTAAGTTAAATTCCTAAGTAGAAATAATCAACCGTGAAAATAGACACTATAGGGAACTAGCGGGTCCTTCCGGGTCAAATAGATACACTGACGACAGAGTAGATGATATGGCCCGAATAATTAAAGATCTGTCTAACAAAATCTCTAGGATGGAGTTGGATTAGGCTAAAGTTGATTCTTCTAACAAAAGGGACTTCAGGAGAAACCCAAATCCCCAAAATCAACAAAGGCAAATAAAGAATGAAGATCAAAAAATACAAGCTCCACTAAAAAATGAAAATTTTATAGGAGCAAATGACCTCCAAGATTTCGGAGATTCGGAAGATGAAGTCACGTCTTTCAGTGATGAACGTTCGCAGCCATTTTTGACTAGGGAAGACTATGAGAAGTCTTTAAATACCCCTCAATCATCAAATGAAGAGGAAGAAGGTGATCATACTGACCTCTGCGTATCTCAACCAGAAACAGAAATGATAGCGGCTGATTTTCAACCCAAATACAATCTGAGATCTAAAAATAAGCCCACCTCAACTGACCAACCTAATAGAATCTTGCAAAGGGGTCAATCTCATGAACCTCCTTTGGAAGAGACACTGTTTCCCAGCAATAAAGTCAAGATAGCAAAAACTCAAGAGTCTAAGGTGAAAAAAGTTGAAACCCAAACAAAGGAAACAGGTCTGATAGATAAAGTTACATCTTCGACTAAGATCACGAGTGATAAAGCGATCCAGACAAACAAGTCGGAAGGAAAAAGATCGGAAGTCTTAACCAAAGAAACGGACAAGGTAAATATGTCTTTCAATTTTGAAAATGAATTTAATAAAATTAAGATATCGATTCCTTTGGTAGAATTAGCAAAAAACCCCACTTATCGGAAGCAAATTGCCAAAGTGATGGGTGTTTATGAGCCAGAAAGTCACTGTGATGTTATCAACCTAGAATACGACATACCTAACATCACCTTTGGTCCTCATTTTGAGGGATCCAAGGACAACGTCGCTCCTTTCTATATCACCATGAATATACATGACCAGTTACTACATAATTGCATGTTAGAATTCGGGGCTTCACATAATGTTATTCCCAAAATTATAATGGAGAGGTTGGGGCTCCAGATCACTAGACCCTATGGAAACCTATACTCGTTTGATTCGAGAAATGTTAAATTTATGGGAATGATAAAAGATCCGGTAGTTACCCTGGCTCAGGTCTTGGTCAAGAGTATCCTGATGGATGTGGTTATTGCAGATATTCCTCCCAAATATGGTATGTTGTTATCCAGATCATGGGGAGCCAAGTTGGGGGGTTCTCTACAGTTGGACATGTCATATGCCACAATCCCTATATTCGATGGTTAGTTTACCCGGTTGTACAGAGAAACAAGATTGGCGTATACTGTCAGTGATCCTCAGAATCCAAATAACTTTCCCATTTACATTGCAGACCAAGATCTGGGAAATTGCATATTGTCATTTTATGATGGTTTAGATGGGTGTCCATAATAACTTGATATGAAGCAAGAAGAGCTTAGCCCCTTGACTGAAGAACTATGCAAAAGTGGTATCTAGAAAATGTACTTCGATGGTGCTTCGTCTTCTGAAGGAGCTGGTGCTGGCATACTTTTAGTAGCACATGAAGGTAAGTTTATTGTTCCTTTCTCATATCGTTTGTAGTGGGATATAGATTACACCAATAACGTATGTGAGTATGAAGCATTAATCTTAGGTTTAGAGGCTGCAAAGAAGTTAAATATAAAAAACTTGGAGGTTTACGGTGACACTGAATTGATAGTAAGACAAGTAAACCGACAATACCAAGCCAAGCATCCCAGACTAAGAACATACATAAATTGTGCTTGGGATTTGATGGAGAATTTTTTCTCATCTATAAAAGTCCATTTTATTCCTCGCACAGAGAATCTACATGCTGACACATTGGCTAAGGCAGCCTCAACCTTTTCTCCTCCCACGAATGTTAAACTAAAATATCATATTGAAATCAGATATAAACCTCTATACCCGACAATGTCAGACACTGGCAGATCTTTGAAGATGACGAACAAATTTAGAAATTTCTTAAGGCAATAGGTGAGTTCTCTTAAACTCATCCAGACCAAGAAAACCAAAACGACCCGATGTGGATTAAGGTGAAGATCCTGAAACCTTTCGAGATAAAATAGTGGATCATCGCATGTTGGTCCTTAAAAACAACCAGATCCTGAAAGAATTAATTCCTTTATAAAGACTCTTCGATCAGAGCAACATACTTGTGAAATCCACTTTGCAGCCCCAACCAGAAGAAGTGGAGGATTGCGACATAGGAACTGAAAAAGAAGCCAAGATAGTAAAAATATCTAAATTCCTCCCTCCCAAGGTAAAAAACCAATACAGAGACCTACTCAAATAGTATACAAATGTTTTTTCTTGGTCCTATGAAGAACTTCGAACGTATGATACTTCCGTAATTGAGTACAAGATATCGTTGAAGCCTGGGGTCAAGCCTTTTAGGAAAAAGCTTAGGCAATTTAACCCCATTTTGTTGCCCGTCATTGAAAAGGAAGTTAAGAAGCTTTTAGATGCGAAAATAATTGCACCTCTAAGGTACTCATACTGGGTGGAAAATTTAGTCCCTGTCAGAAAAAAGAACGGAGAAATCAGACTATGTGTGGATTTCCGGAACTTGAACAGGTCCTCTCTTAAGGATAATTACTCGCTCCCCAAAATGGACCATGTCCTGGAAAGGGTAATTGGAGCAAATCGAATGTCTATGATAGATGGGTTTTCTGGGTACAACCAAATCACCATGAACGAGCTAGACAGAGAAAAAACTGATTTCACCACACCATGGGGTACATTCATGTATGATAAAATGCCTTTTGGTTTGATGAATGCAGGGGATACATTCCAGCGCACTATGGACATCTCTTTCGTCGGAAAAAGAGACAAGTTCGTAGTAATCTACCTTGATGATTTAATGGTTTTCTCTAAAACCGATGAAGAACATTTGATCCATTTAAAACAGACTTTCGAAAAATGCCGCAGGTATGGCCTATCTTTGAACCCAAAGAAATCACATTTCACTATGCAGGAAGGTAAGCTTCTGGGGCATATCGTATCTAGAGATGGGATCAGGATTGATCCTAAGAGGATTGAAGCAATACAAACTATCAGGATTCCTAGGAACGTAAAAGAAATTCAATCTTTCTTAGGTACAATAAATTTTGTACGAAGGTTTATACCAAATTTTGCTGAAATTGTCAAATTGATCACATGAATGCTAAAAAAGGATAGCAGAGTAAATTGGAGAACTGAGGCTAAAGCGTCGTTCGATCATATTAAAAAAGTCATCAGTGAAGCACCTGTGTTAACAAGCCCAGATTACTTGAGAGATTTCCTCATCTTCTCGTTCGCTTCTGAACATAATATCGCCGCGGTGTTGCTACAAAAAGATGATGAACACTTTGAACGCCCGATCGCGTTTTTCAGCAAGAGCCTTAGAGACGTCGAACTAAAATACAATATAATAGAAAAACAGGCGTACGCAATGGTGAAAGCGCTTAAAGCATTCAAAACTTACATTCTTCATTTAAAAATTATCGCGTACGTACCAACCAGTGCTGTGAAAGATATATTGGTACACCCAGATAGTGATGGAAAACGAGGGCGTTGGCTCGCTAAAATACAAGAATTTGATCTGGAAGTCAAGCCTACCAAATTGATAAAGGGGCAGGGTCTGGCCAAACTCTTGGCTGAGTCGAACCTTAGAGCTCTTGACATCAATTTCCTACAAGGGGAAGATGGAGAAACACATTTGCAAGAGCCGGATGACCAAACACATCCAAGCAAGGTTGAAGAAAGATTCATGTCGTCAGGATGGTATAAAGATATAGTTTTCTATTTGTTAAACCTGAAATGTCCAGATGGCCTAACCCCAACCAAATGTAGAACTTTAAAACTCCATGCTGTAAAATATTGCATCTCCGAAAATCAACTATATTAGAAGGATCCACTCGGGTTCTTACTAGTCTGTTTGGTTGAGTCGGAAACTCCACGGGTTATGGAAGAATTTCACGAAGGAATCTGTGGAGCACACCATGCATGGAGAGCCACATCCTACAAGATCCTGAGGGCCGGATACTATTGGCCAAAACTGTTTTCGAACATCCATGCCAAAGTACGTTCCTGTTACTCATGTCAAATATTCGCTGGTAAGCAGAAACTCCCTGCACTACCACTCGTTCCAGTCAAAACTGAAGCCCCATTTCAACAATGGGGATTAGACTTCATAGGGGAAATTAATCCCCATTCCAGTGCTCAGCATAAATGGATCTTAACATCCACAAATTACTTTACAAAGTGGGTGGAAGCAATTCCAACCAAAAGGGCAACAGACTCGGTGGTGATCGACTTCTTGGAAGATAACATCTTGTCGAGATTCGGGTGTCCCCGAAAAATTGTTACCGACAATGCTCAGGCCTTCAAATCCATGGCCATGATCAATTTCTGCCAGAAGTACAGTATCATTCTCAGCCATTCCACTGCTTATTACCCTCAGGGAAACGGTCTGGCCGAATCATCTAACAAGAGCCTAGTAAACATAATAAAAAAGGTGCTGAATGAAAACAAGAGGTCCTGGCATGTACATTTGAAGTACGCATTGTGGGCAAACCGCATAAACACTAAAAGGTCTATCGGCATTCCCCCATTTCAGATGGTCTATGGGACCGAGGCAATTCTGCCTATAAACTTAGCGTTGCCTGTGATGAAATTATGGCAGGATCAGAACGAAGAACCCAATCATGTAACCAGGAGAATTAACCAGCGGATTGAGGTTCAACAACTCAGAGTGGAGGTTGATGAGAAAATGCAGGAATACCAGGATGATATGAAAGCATTGTTAGATCTCAAGGCAAAGGACAGAGAGTTCCTCCCAAGTGACTTGGTGTTAATATGGGATACGAGAAGAGAAGAAGCCGCGAAGCATGGAAAATTTGACCACCTTTGGTATGGACCATTTAGGGTCTCGGCTCCAGAAGGAAAAAATTCCTTTCTTCTGGAAAATATTGATGGAGAAGTTCTCAGTGCCCCTGTCAACGGGCGGTACTTAAAGCACTACATGACGTGACAGTCGTCGGATAAAAAAGAAATAGAATAAAATAAAAAATTATATGTATATATTGTAAATAAATAAATTTTATTATGAGTTTTTGTACATATTTATGTTTTCATTCAAACATTTACTTTTAATTTTTGGTTTTCGTTCCTAAGCTCTCAACACATTTTCAATAGAATTTGTATTTGTTTTTACAGGATTCCAGTGCAGATGAAACTAGCTGAAAAAAAATAATGTACAGGTCGGTGTTGGAAATAGAACGACATAAAACAGGTGATACATAAGATAATTCATAGTCCACAAAAAAATTGAAAGAAAAGACAGAGGTGAGTTTTCTCAACACACTTGTCATGAAAGGTTGTTTTAGCAATCTAAGGTAATATTGTTCAAATTGCAATATAAAGGTTAGATAACAGGATTATTTTTGGCTTCATAATCCTCAAAACTAAATAATTCGAACAAATATATTAAACCCAAAAAAACAGTCAGTCATAATTTTTGTTCCTAAATATATCCAAAAACCATTCCCGAACGGTTGTGACCTCTTGTATATCAAGCCATTGAATTGCTGCCTTGTTTTCTGTCTATATTTTGGTCCTAACTTTTAGCAAGTCACTACCTTCTCGAGTCTTTGTGAAGAGATAAAGGTCTTTCGTTTTAAACCTCAGGGATTCCAAACCAGATCTTAATAAGAAAGTTGGTCTTCACAACTACTTGATCTTCTGCTAAGCTAAGGAACGTTTATAGCGATCCTAACTTTCCTAGGTTTTACGACAACGTCGGAAAAATCAAAGCTTGCTTAAATAGGATGATCCTTAAAATTTTATTATTCTCCCCTATCTCCCTAAGAACGAAAGGTATTGTGAGGGTCAAAGGAAGGTCGATACTGAGTAATCAAAATAAGTGGACAGACCTCTGATAAAAAATATTACACAGATCTCAGCCCTGATAAAAACTGATTGTTCCCATCTTCGTGCTTTAAAAAATAAATACTAAGACAGGTGGTGAAAGGAAATTCAGAAATGATTTCCCCCACCTATTCCATTAAGACGATGAAAGGAAATTCAGAAATGATTGCCCTCGTCTTAACGTTTAAACGCATAAATATTTTCCGAAGTGGTGAAAAGAAATTCAATAAAAAAGGGGTCAGACAACTTCACCGGAGTACTGAACAGGCTCGCTGGAAGTGAAGCAATGTCTGAGAGATCTGTAAGGCTATTACACATAAATATCAATCTACTCTGGTAACCAACACTTTCTGAAAGCCTGATCATTTCCCCAAAATCCGATGGGACTTCCCAATCTAAAATTGTATAATAACATTCTTTTAATGCAAGCTGAGAATTGTAAGATCTGTTGAATATCCTAGGGTCATTTTGAATATCTTAAAGCGTATCCTAAGTTAGTAGTGAGAAAGGGAAAGTTGTGGAAGTGACTTCAGCTATGTTTGGAAAGAGTATCTGAGTTCGAAAAAATTTCTGGGGTACCAAGCGAAGATTTCCTCCCCCTTTCTATCTTTGTCCTTGAATTTTTCTGTTGACTTTAGCCTATGACTCCATTTACCCAATATTGGCACCTGGTCTACTTTTCTTCCCGCCTCACAGGGAAGCAAGATCCCTAGTTGGATCCTATGTTGGATCCGCCCTTGTTTTTTCACCTCGCTCAATTTTCAATTTTTGATACTTGAGATCTAAAGTTGTTTTTCTTTTCCTTCCGAAATCTTAAAACTCTGAAATCTTGTCGCCTGAACATAAATGCTTTTCCTACCTTTAAAACAAATCTATTTCCACATGTATGTTTAATCTTTTGTTTTATTTCGGGATATCGCAAGTCAGATACTTTAATCTTTGAATTTACAAGTCCCGAGTCGCGAGGCTGCGAACTCACCTTTAATTGTCACCCAAAACTTTAACTAGGGTAAAACTTTTAATCCATGGTTAGATGTCGTCGGGGTTTCGCGCCTCGGCATTCTTCAAATCCAAGTTTCTGTTCTTACAACCCCGAGAGCCGAGAACGCGATAACTTTTGTGATAACCTTGGTCAAGGACTAAAGGTAAAAAACTAACCATGGTTAAAGTTGGTTCTTGGCACATCACCACTCGACACTTTCTCTCATAAAGTTAAAATGTCCAAAACCCCGATTCACGAAGTTGCGACATGATTATAGAGAGATTAATTAGTCACCTAATCTAAGATTTCCTTCTCATAATTCGAGCCTTAATTATTTCCACATCATGATATCGTGACTCTGCATATCATTCTCCCAAAATTCTGTCTTCGAATTCCCAAGTCGAGATATAGTGAATAAATTAATTATATAATTAAGGATGCGCCAAATCACGGTTACTGTTAATTAAGCTAAAATCGGCACTCGCAGCCTCGTGAGTTGAAGAGTCAAATTGTTTAAAGGAAATTCACGATGCGACGAACAACGAGAAAATGATTTAAGTTGCTAAGATTTGATTTTTTAAAATTTAAACAAGATACGTCTCGCATACCGAGGTTTGCACACTCCACGAGGTAACTACTTGCTCTCCATAACCTGACTACCTATCAATGCTGTTGAACATTGATGACATTAATGAATAATTAGGGTAAATCCACGAAAAAATAAGATCGGATTTATGCAATAAATTTGTTTCCATTTGAGATTTGACAGATTTATTTCAAATATACGAGAGTTTCATTTTATTTTAACATTTCTCATAAGCGCACAGATCTCACCTTTCTCCGAGCGAACTAATTTCTGTATGTATACACAGGTCTATCACAGAAGAGCGAAAAAGAAAGCTTCAGCCATGGCTCCACGGAAAGCTGTGAAGGAAAAGGTCGAAATCACAGCGCAGGGTTCCGACACTCTCTCTGATACTTCACCTCGGACTGGCGGCTCAGTACCCAACTGGTCGTTTGTTTCAGATATTCTTCAATCTGAATTGGTGAATTACTTAGACTCTGATGACAATGATAACGAGAAAGATGACTTGAACACGAAATGCAAGATAGTTTTTCAGTCGGGAATGCACATGGTTGCAACCATACCACAATTACTCCCATACTACGACATGATCCGATGGGCATTGGATCATGTCGACCTACCCACCAGAACTATCATAAGTGACCAATGGACCACGGTCGGAACTTTCAGACCAGAGCATATCCAAAACATGTACAAGCTCCCAGCAACTTCTGAATACACATATAATGCTGAATTCTTGGAGGAATTCAAAAAGAAGGAGTGCACAGAATATGACAAAACTATGCCAGGTTTGATAAAGGATTAGGTCTCGTGCTCCATGACATTTAGAGCAAATGACAAGAGCGTGTATTCAATTGCGTCGCTGGAGCCACAATATATGTATGTGGCAATGATGACATGTCGACTGTTCAGAAGGGAGGATACTTCGCATTTCTACATTGCGTGGGTACCTCTCATATTTCGGGTAGCAGAAGGTTGCTCATTTAATTGGGCAAAGATACTCTCGGATAGTTTGCTCAACTAGATTACAGAGTACAGGGAGCAAAAAGCAGCCGGGGGACCATCCACATTCTTCATGTCTGCGTATATCATGGACGCAATATGATACATGACACATTTCCCTTTGATGAATTGGGCTTGGAGTCCAACCCAAGAAAAAACTATGCATGAATATCACGACAAACTGTGGGAAAATAAATCAAATGAATTTATTTATGAAATTTTCAACTGGGTGATGGTGCCCCTACACATCACCATTTTTGTCCGTTCGCCGCCTCGCATCTAGGATAACATTGCTGCAAATCTGAAGGGTATCGCAGACTGGTATGTAGAAGCCGAGTTTTCTTACTTCAGGGGATTCGGAGCTGTTGTTCCCCCTCTTGCGCTACCACTGTTCATCCCCGACAAGCTGGCATGTCACGATATTTCCCGACAAACAATGATCAGTGGAGTAAGTAAAGAGCTCAAAGCATCATCGAAGAAGGTATGGTCGTTTTTCCCCATTCAGCTAAATCCTTATTCTTTATTGGATTTTGGACATGCTAAGGCTGAGGCTGCAACCTTAGAAGACTTGAGTTTGGTCTCTATTGAGTATAAAAAGCATGATCCTCAAAAAATTGTAAGTGCCCATTTGTCAAATTGTGGGTTGAAGAAGTTTGAACACGAGTGTTCACCCTCGGATGATGTTTTCCGAGGGGCGAGGTCCTATGGGGAAGTGATAGTTCGAATCAGATCATTAGCACCCGAAGACATGGCCTCTATTTTAAAGTTTCAGGAGCATAGAAAAAGATGTCTCCCCGTTGTGCTAGGAGGTTTGGGTCTTTCCAAGGATAAAGAGAAGGAAGATGAAAGTTCTAAGGGCCAAACTTCTAACCCCAAAAAACATAAGGAAGGGGAGCAAGAGATGAATCCCGAGCAGGAGAAGAATCCCAAAACAGAAAAAGAAACTACTGTCCCACCCAAGGAACATAGTCTAGAGGTGGAATTAAGAAACACAGACTCACCAGAAACTCAAAATCTAAAGACTGAGACGAAGACCTCTGATCCTCCGAAGGAACAAGACTCACTCAACACACCAGGAAAGGCGACGAAGCAAATTGGGGAAACCATCACTTCTGTCACCCCTTTGCAGTCAATGCAAGGAAACATAGGAGAAGGATGGGTTTTCGGTGAAGAAGTAAGGCCCATCAGAGCAGAAGAACTCCCCCCCAATGATTTCTTCTTCGACAAAAGGAGAAAAGCAGTTGTGAAAAGGGAGTTCAACCAGGAGGAAGGATCAACTGCTAAAAAATTCAAAGTAATGACAGATGGAAAAAAAAAGGAGTAATGAATTCCCCATAGAGATAGCAAGAACGCTAGGAGCGTACGCATAAGCGAATCAATTCTTAGTCGTGATGTTGAAGAATCAACTAGAAAGAAAGAATCGCCTGATCAAGACTCTCGAAGCCCGAGTAGCTTCGACTGCAAAAAACGCTAAGAGTCAGGCGAGTGGAGAAATACAACTGGCCCAATTGGCTGATAAAAAGGAAATTGATGTCCTCATAACCAAGTTGGAACAAGTGAATTCAGGAATCCGAGATGGTCGGATACAGGCAAGTCAATAGAGGAGTATGATCACAGGGTTGCAGACTTAGTTAGAGGTTGTTGAAAGCAAAATGATCGATGTCGAGGGTTTTAAATTCCGAGCGATCGATATCAGGGGCAGGATCTCTTCTGTACAACAAAGTCTGTTAGAAAAAGTGGGGGTGATCCGAGAAGAGTGCGTGCTAATGCATCGTATTTCAGAAAATCTGACTGTCAAAGAAAGGAACGCAGAGGCTGCTCGGGTAGCTTTCCAAGAAGCGGTGATAGCTACCAACAACAGATTTTCGACAGGTTCTCCAGGACTCACCATCACTGAACAAACAAGAGGTAATATTCTGTTAAAAGATTGGGAACATAATATTACCTTAAGCAAGGAACAGGCTCAAAAAGTGACCAATTCATTAGAAGAAACCTTCAATACTATAGATGGTGAGCTATTAGGGATGGAGAGTGGAGGTGACTCAGATACATTAATACAAATGAATGTAGATCATATTTCCCTCGATCTCAAGGAGAAGAATGAAAGAGATTCGACAGATGTCTCTAATATGGATAGGGTAGACATGGCTCAAGTTGATAAACATTTGATTCAACCGAGTGCAAAACTCAGCGCTCTTGACATCATTAATGCACAAATAGGTGATAAACTTCCACAGTTGGCCCGAGAGTGCTACTTCGCCGAGGCTAGCTGTCAAGCGGAGCCTTCACAACTTGTATCCCATTTTGTGGACAAATGTATTATATGCACCGAATCCATGCAAAGACAAGCACCTGACACCTTTTGAAAATAGAGTAGAAGAGATGGAGTGATTTCGCTCCTCCCAGCTGTCAAGCGGAGCCTTAACAACTTGTATCTCAGTTTGTAAACAAGTGTATCATATGCACCGAATCACACAAAGACAAGCACCTGACACTTTTTGAAAATAGAGTAGGAGAGGTGGAGTCATTTCGCTCCTCTCATTTGTAACAGCATTTATGAAACCATTGATGTTTCTAAAAGAGGAAAAATTTGTATAAATAGAGGACCAAAAGAAGAACAAAAGGTTGGACTTTTTTGGAAAGGACTGTAATAGAGTTTTTGCATTCAAGAAGTTAATGGAAGCAAATTCGAAGATTCCCGATACCGTCACGACTGTGTTGCAAGTTTGTTTCGTTATGTTTCTTGTTTCATTTAATTTTCACTCTTCATAATTGATGTGTATCACTATAATTTAGTACGACCACTACTATAGTGAAGGGATTTCATCTTTCTGTAATTGTTTCTTGTCTTTCCTCTGCACCAGCTATCAGTAGGTGTAAGACCAATTTGCATTTACAAAATTTTATATTTGTTTACACTATGTCAATTATTTCTATGTTAATTTCTTCTTCTGTGTATGTGTGAGTTTTCTATTGATAGCAGCCTTATGTTATCTACATCTAAATGTTTCTCTCATTCCACATCTTTTACTAAAAATAATACAGTTATGGGAAAGGGCCTTCAGTTTGCATTCCTATTTTGTTCTTCATGCAAAAACTTCTCTTATTTTGACCAAATCGAAACAGCGTTAAAATCTCTCCCTAAATCATTTCCACATGGGTACTGTTTCCTCAAATGACTGTCCCTACAACTACTCAACCTGATATTCAACCCGGATTCTCTAATGAAAATCATATCGCTTTAAATCTCTTTGATACAATCCTTAAAACTGCTAACACCCGGGAAGAATTAGAACGTTCATGGACAGCCATTGAACAAGATATTACTACCCAATAACAGTTGGAAGCTAGACAGCAAGAACGTAGAAATCCTCATTAGTTTCCCATACCGAAGGTTAGTGTAATCCTTTATCAACCTTTAGTATACTTTCAAATGCCTTGACACTGTAATTTAAAGCCTTAAGTACAGACTCAGGAACAAAACATACATCGGGATATCATGGCTTATAGAGGGGATCCACTTTCACTAAACCTCGATGACCGACGCCTCAGTAGAGAACACCTTATCAGGGACCACAGCATCAAAAACAACATCGCCCGCAGCAGCAATTAGGCCTATTCAACAAAACAGACCAGGGTTCCAAGCTGGTGGGCCGCCATCTTCTATTTCAAGTACCAGGACTACTGGGCGGAAGAAGGGGTGTTGGACATGTGGGGAGCCACACTACCAACACGACTGTCCTATGGAGAGAACCAGAGTGTCCAGATCAGTCGGATCGACTATCATAGGAGATATGTGTAAGGACCATCAGATTCATGTAGCGATGAATAACCACTAGGTAGATCATCAGTCGACTATGCTCGATATGACAGGTACCATCCCTGACCAGACCTTTAGTATTTTGATAGATCCCAATGCTACCGAGAGTTTCATTTCTGATGCAACACTAAAAAGGATTAATGTAAAGGCAATTGAACAAGATGAGTTTAGCTTCGTAGAGGTGGATTCGGGAGCCAAACAGAAGGTTGGAGGAAAGGTTAGGGGCTGTGTCCTTAACCTGGGAGAGTTTATCATGAGGACCAACCTGTACTTCACAATCTTAGGATCTTATGATGTCGTGATTGGTATGGATTGGTTGGAATCACATGAGGAGATACTCAACTGTAAGACGAAACAATTGAGCTTGGTTGATGACAAGGGATAGAGAGGTGTGATTGTAGGTCGGAACTACGGAGTTTCCCTAAGGTTCATCTCTTACTTACAGCTGCGGAAGAGTATGCGCAAGGGGTGCAAGCTTTAAGGGATCCTTGCATTAAAAGAGAAGGGAGTAGCGGAAGGTCTGGAACACCTTCCGGTGGTGAGAGAGTTTGTGGACATGTTCCCAGGGGAGTTACTGGGGATTTCGTCGGAAAGGGAATTGGTGTTTACCATAGACCTGAAACCGGGGACCGAACCGATAGCAAGGACGCCTTATCAGATGTAGACCCCGAAATTACAAGAGTTGAAAATACAACTGAAGGAGTTGCTAGACCTGGGACTGATACGTCCTAGCGTGTCACCGTGGGGTGCACCTGATATTTTTATACGAAATAAGGATGGATTTTGGAGTCTTTGCATTGACTACCATCAAATGAGCAAGGCCATGATCAAGAATCAGTATCCCTTTCCGAGAATTGATAATCCGTTCGATCAAATGAAGGGTGTGATTATGTTCTCCAAGATGGATTTGTGATCAGGGTATCACCAGTTACTGATCAAGGAGGATGACATCCCTAAGACCGCCTTTAAGATGAGGTTTGGACATTACGAGTTTACTGTTTTACCATTTGGAATGACAAACACCCCAGGGGTATTTATGAGTTTGATGAATGGGGTGTTCCGCGAGTACTTGGACAAGTTCGTCCAAGTATTCATTGACGATATTTTGATTTACTCTCGGATGACGGAGGATCATGACGAGCACTTACTCTTGGTACTACAGTGTCTGAAATAGCACAAATTGTATGGGAAGTTGTCCAAATGCTCATTTTATCAATCAAAGATTCACTAGTTAGAGCATGTCATCTCCGGTGAAGGAATCGTCATGGATCCAGCCAAGGTCAAGGCTATCATGGAATGGCCTACGCCTATGAATGTCTTGGAAGTGCATAGCTTTATGGGTTTAGAAGGATACTATTGACGGTTCGTCGAGGGGTTTTTGAAGATAGCAAATCCGATCACGGAATTGCAGAAGAAAAACAAGAAGTTTGCTTGAACCTAGAAATGCACGGAAGCATTTCACAGGCTTAAGGAGTTGTTGACAACAACACCAATACTAAAGGTCCCTAACATGGACGCGAACTTCTTGGTATGCAATGACGCATCCAAGGAAGGCTTAGGCGGAGATTTGATGCAAGACGGACGAGTGATTGCCTACATTTAGAGGAAACTGAGAAGGCATGAGGAGAACTACACAACACATGATTTGGAGTTATTAACCATCGTATATACCTTGAAGGTTTGGAGACACTACCTTGTTGGACGAAAATTTGAACTGAAGACTGACCATTGTGGACTACCAAACACATTTACGAAAAATGACCTGAACGCGCGACAACGGCATTGGTCAGAATTTCTTAGCGAGTACGACTTCGAGATTACTTACATAAAAGGAACAGTGAACAGAGTGGCAGAGGCATTGATTCGGATACCATGCATCTTTTCGGTGTTGCCTCTTCAGACAAATCTACGTGAAAATATTCTAACTTTAGAGCGTGACGATGACTGGTACAAGGAGGTCGAGGGTTTTATCGGACAAAACACCATGATGGTACCATGATTTGAGGGCTTTTCATTTGATAGCGATGGTTTATTAAGGTTTAAAAGTCAGATTTATGTACCGCCAAACGACGAGTTGAGGATGTTGATCCTGAGCAAGGCTCATAGAGCAGTTTACATGGCTCACCTGGTAGTCATGAAGATGAGGGCAGACCTTAAACACTTATTCTTCTGGAAGGGAATGAAGGCCGACATAGTCAACTATGTGGCCACATGTCTAGAGTTTCAGCAGGTAAAGGCTGAGCATAGACACCCAGCAGGATTACTACAACCCCATGCCATTCTAGAATGGAAATGGGAAGTTATTTCGATAGATTTTATTGTTGGATTGCCACTGATGACAAGGAGACATGACTCGATTTTCGTAGTAGTAGACACTCTGATGAAGAGTTCTCACTTTATTCCTATGCGTACGACATATCAGAAACTTGACATAGATAGAGTTTTTATCAGTGAGATTGTGAGGTTGCATGGCGTGCCTAAGAAGATTATATCCAATCGAGGATCGATGTTTACTGGATGATTTTGGATGAGTTTCCAAGACGCCTTGGGAACCCATCTCAACTTTAGTACTGTGTATCACCCAAAGACTGGCGGACAGACCGAACGAACCAACCAAACCTTGGAGGACATGTTGCGCATGTACGTGATGGACCAACAAAAGTGTTGGGAAGAATTCTTTCCACTAGTGGAGTTTGCTTACAACAACAGTTACCAGAGCACCATTAAGATGGTGCCTTTTGAGTTTCTTTATGGGTGACCGTGTCAGACGCCCTTGAGTTGGGATCGTCTTGAGGATATGGTCCAGGTGGGACCAGAAGCGATCCAAGAAATGGAAGAGAAAATGAAAACCATAAGACAAAGGATTAAAGAAGTGCAGGATCAACAGAAGAGTTATGTCGATGCACACTGAGTCGACCGTAGTTATGAGGTCGACGATCGAGTCTTCTTGCGGGTTAAACCGCATAAGAGTTTGATCAAGTTTGGAAGGGGAGATAAACTCTCTCCTAGGTTCATGAGACCCTTCAAGATTGTGGAGAGAAAGGGGCCCGTGGCCTATCGACCAGCCTTGCCTGATTCCTTGAGGTGCATGCACGATGTTTTTCATGTATCTGTTTTGAGAAATTATATTAGTGATCCTACACATGTTATTGACATGAGTTCCTTGCAGGTATCGGACGAGGGAGCGCTCACAGCTGAGCCGGTCCACATCTTGGATCATCACGTTCGACAGCTACGACATCGAACGGTTTAGGACCCTGAGGATGCAGAGGCATCGATGGAACCGCTTGGACTCTGGATCGAGTCAGGGAGTGTGCTATTGGGGTTTGATTGATTTACTATGATATTAGTACATTTGATTAGATGATATGATGTGGACATGTTCTGACATGATTTGTTGATGATGTAGGCTGACGATAGCTTTCCAACCAGACTCACATATGGAGTAAAGGGGTCACACATGACTACCAGAGAGGTTGAGGGAGAGGTGTGGACAACAACCCTGCCACAACCTACTAGCACTCTCACCGTGGCTCGAACTATAGGTTAATGATTACCTAGTTTGATAGGACCCACGATCACGTGAGGGAAGACTCCGACAGTCGCTCGCGATGATTCTAACGGGCACGCAATACGGCGAGGGCCTTATTCCTTAGAAGCCCTTAGTCTCCCACAAACTCACCTGGCAAAGTGTTGACTCCAGGGGTTATTGATTTCTACCAATCAGTCAAGAGGTGAGTGGCACCCTTGGAGCACGTGGTGTTTCCTGAAGGACACGTCATACAAATGAAACAAAAGAGGCAAGTGGCACCCTTGGAGCACGTGGTGCGTCCTGAAGGGAATGTCGTGCAAAAGAAACAAAAGAGGCGAGTGGCACCCTTGGAGCACGTAGTGCATCCTGAAGGGCATGTCGCATTGATGATGATAAAGGAACAAACCTAGATGGCCCTGAGACAGGTATCTCATTAAGAAATTTTAAAACAACTTCCCCAATTAAAATGTCACCCAGTCCAGAATCTAAGTTCTAAGTCTAAAACTTTGCTAGGGGTAAAATTTTGTCTACCCTTAAGAAAATATCTCTATAAAAATAAAGTAAAGAAGTTTAAAATAAAAACCACTTAAGTAATAATTTTGGTCTTCATAAATTTTTGGGTAAATTGAAGAGAGTAAGAAATTAAATAAAATCTATGGATATAAAAGGTAAAGAAGAAATTAATTATTTTAACTTGTGAAAGTTTAAAAATATACTAAATTAATAGTAAAAGGAAAAGAGGTTAAATTGCACAACTACCATTTTTAGCTCTAATAAAAAGGGGAAAGAGGAAACTATAAAAATTAGGAAACTAAGGAAATGAGATAACATAAAAAGGGAAAGAGGGGAACTTATTGTAAAAAGCGGGAGGTCAACTTAGTAAAGAATTTGCATTTAAGAACCTTCTAACTTGGAACTAAATTAGCAACTTCATAATAGGGAAAGCCTTTAAAACCTGTAAGGGAATCTAGGGACACCTAGGAATAATTTTAGGAGTAACTCTAGGTGGGTGAGGGAAATAAGAAAATTAATAAATTAAAGAAAATAATTATTGGAGGAATGTGGGGGATGGATGACACATGTACGAAGGAGAATTTTTAGAAGAATTTTATCAAAACTTAAATTAAATGAGATTTATGGAAAGATTGGAAGTTATATAACTCTATAAAAGAGAGGAAGGAGAGGAAAAAAGGGAGAGGGGTTGTTAGCATAACGTTACGCTGCAAGAATTGTGACTTGACTGATTGACTTGTGGGAGTTGGGATTTTTTAGCTCGGAGAGGAGTGGTATCTTGTCCTTGCGAGGTGAGTTGGGAGCTAGACATTCCATATAGATAGTGTGTGGCCCCTTTGCGGCTCGGGGGGCTAAGGGGGAAGCAAAGTACCCCTAGTGTTGGCTAGGAGGTACCGATGTAGTCTCGACGGTCGGCAAGAGAGATCTAGACGAAGCGCAAGTAGGAATCGGATGGAGTGCAAGCGCGGGATAGCGTCTTCAGGTTATTCTCTGTTGGTCATAGGTACGCAAGCGCATTTTTTGTTTAAGAATAAAAGAAAAACTTGTTTAAACTTTGTATATGAATCCTTATGATGACGAAATTTATGTTGAGATTTGGATAGTAGTTTTACTGGTTACTCCTTTAATCCTACATTACCAGTGATCCCATTATGTTATTTGTTGGTCATTAAATTGTTTTATTTTAAAGCCAACAAGAACTTGAGAACAGTGAAATCAAATCTTATTGATAGGGATAGGTTGGTGCTGACAATCCTTAAGTTTCCACATCCCTGCCAATAGGAAAAGGTTCTAAATTATCCCTGTCTGCGTTTGATTGGCATACCAACTGATTGGGAAAAGTCAGTTATTTTGGGTCTGCGTTTATTTTTTTTGTGTTTATTTTTCCAGCAAGGAAACCAGTGTTTTTTTTTAATCCCTGAGACACCGTGCTTTAAATTACCTACTGCCGCCCGTTTACATCTGAAGGACCGTAAATTTTTTTACCTAGATTGCGTGAGATTACCCTTGAACCACTCACAATGTTTACTTGATTGCTTGCATCGTTTTCTGTAAAGGGTAGCGTATTTTTATGGTGTCAATGGTTGTGGTTTCACTATTGTTTGGGAGGAGTAAGCTATGTTAATGGAAGGCCGATTGTGGTTGACAGAGAACTTAATAGACATTGAACTGACAACTATTCCAATCCTTTGTTTACAACGAATTCAACATAAAATCATATTGGACAACCAATTATTGATGCGTTGATAACTAGTTCGCTCTTATTGTTAGCATGTTTGAATGGTGATTACTTAATGGCAGAATGAAACCCTGCTGACCAACAATCTTACTAGCTAGTCCACCAATAGAATATTGACAATGATTTTGCCTAGATGGAGGATACGATTTGACTGTTTAAGCATATGAATTGCCACGTAGAGAACCCCCTTTTTCCACTCTTAAGGACGCCCACGAATTGCTTAAACCTCCTTCCTAAGCATGTTGTTTTTACCACGTCCATAATTTATGGCCAGCTCAGATGAGTGTACTAGCATTTACAAATTGTGATGACTGTGTGTTGCTTTTTTTTTACCACGATTTTTCTTTAAAACATAGTTGGGTTGTTGTTAAAGACCCCCATTTTTCCTTGAACGTAGCCAGTGTTGGCAGCTGTGTGGCACAGTAAGTTGTCCCTTGCAGACTGCGTTTTCCTTACCTTATTACTCGTTGTAATGACTGCTACAACACTAGAAAAGAAAAAAAAATGGTCAACCGATTCCTTCTAGTTGTTTAAATGGGCACTAGTTTCCCTATGGATGACCTCACCCTTTAACCATAATGACTTCAGTCTAGGCCGCCAGCTGGCTTAAGTGTCTAAGCCTTGTGTTTTACTTTTACCCCTTTACCTGGCAGTAAATCTTTAACCATCTTTTAGCAGATAAATTGCTTTGATTACAGGTAGATTTGGTTCCTATTGGAATCGTATAACAACCTTAAACGTTTGTCGTCGATTGGGACCATAGTCACTGGCATTTTTTAGATCGCCCTTGAAATTATCGCCTGCAGATTTATAGAATTATATTGTTAATGAACAACGATGTAATGATCATCATCCCTAGTGTACAACCTGTGATGTACACCTTGCTTCCAAAGGGTAAATTGGCTCTCTAATATTTAATTAATAATGTCCCATTCTTCGTTTCTCTTTAATTAATATTATCTTTTATTTTGGTTTTTATTGTTCTATCATGATATGTGGTGCATCAAAAATACACATGATCTACCATAGTGTAGATTGTCCTTATTATTCAGAAGGAGTGAAGTATATAAACTTTATAGAATTTTTAATTAGATATCCTTATATGGCTATGAAATGGTTAAAGTTTTTGATTGGTTAGTATATTTAGAGTCAAGAAGTGTTTTCATTATCAATATTAGTGGGATTGGAATTTTGGGGTAAAGGTTGATAAGATGTACATAATCTACTTCTAGGGGCATTGTTATATATATCTAACATGATTATTAGATATCGACTTTAAATGTAATACTTATAACAATAAAATAGTTTAAGGCAAATTGATTTAAGATGGAACCCTGAGCACGTTATAATTTAAACTTGCACAATGAATTTCTTTAAGACTAAATTGATTATATCTCGATGTCATTATGCACTTTAGACATGCGAAGTCGGGATCGAAATGGAGGTTGAACGGACTGTGTTGATTACCTTACTTGTTATTTTAATTGTCTTTATTTTGTAATTGATTTCCTTGCGCCATGAATTAGTTGATATTTCTTGTGCATCATGATATGTAGGGAAGGTCATGGGCGTAGTTACTTCATCAGCCAAAAAAATTGTTAGCTACAGTTGAGTTAAATGAATGAATAAGTCTGTGCCTTGAAGTAAAGTAGATGTCAAGATTTTCATCTTGAATTAAAATAAGGTTGATTTCATTGTGCACACACCTATGTTGTTTCATGATGGATTTAGTAATCAAATTCTCTTGCACCGTGGAATTCTTGTGATGTGTGTTGATTCATTGAACTTTATTGCACAGTGATCGTCATTGATGGTTGTTGATTTAGCATATTTAGTTTTGGTCTGGATTGTGTTAGTGGGATGTAGACACCTCCTTGTTCCTTAGAACAATCACCAACCCTGAGACCTTAAATGGTCAAAATTGATGGGAACTTGGGCTTGAGCATTTCTTATGTGTCCTGGAGGTCCTAACCTGATCTGAAAAATAGAAGGTTGAATTGTTATGCTATGAAAGCACCCTCTACTTCATTAAAATAAACTTTACAGGACCTTTCTCCATGTGTATAAATATGCAAGATAAATTATGTGTTAAGTTCATGCTTCTTTTAAATGTTCATGTGTGAGAAAATGTTCTTTTAAATGGTTAAATATGTGCTTTAAATAAATACACAGCAACATAACTTGCAGAAAATAAACCATCAAACTCACAACAATAACAACATGATAAAGGAGTTCACCCCTCTCCGGGCTACATCTCCTTGAGCCTCCATCAATGGACTTGGCTCTCTGGGATTAATTTGTCAAAAATTCTTTTACAAGTTGTTTCTCAACTCCAATGGAAATTTTGGTTGTACCATTGGGATCAGAATACATAAAGACCCCAAAAATGACTAATAAAACTCTGAAAACAGATCATGGCTCATCCGGGCATGACCTCTTCTACATGTGACCTTATGCTTCCCTGAGCTTCTCTTTGGAAAAAACACCTGTAAAAGTCCTCAAAAGCCTCTGAAACCTGTCCCAATGTGTTCATATCATAACAATTAGCCAAAAATGACTATTCATTCATAGAAAACAAAATTGGACTCACCAAAACATGACCTCAATCAATGAGGGCTTCAAGCTCCCTGAAGCTTCCTAAAACTTCAATGGTTAAAAACCTACAAAATAAATCTTGAAATGGCTGTGAAAACAGTGCCAATGGATTTAGAACGTCCAAAAACCCCTAGCTGGGCTTTTATGGCACCTCATTTGCCCCAAAAATGAAGAAGATAGGCCTCCTGCCATTCTCTTCCTTCAAGCTTGTTGTCTCTGGTTCGCCAAAATGCACCTCCGTGTGCTCTAACCAAGAACACACTCCAAAACGTGTGCTTAAACCCAGCACATGCACACAATCGCATAACGGTGCAAACTGTAGGGCGGTTAACTAAACAAAAACACCTAACTGCCAAGTTGTTGGGCATATGGGTCCATGTGACCGTGGCCCCACACAAAAGCACTCGGTTCAAAGAGAGAATATATGTGTGAAAAGTGGTGGGCATGTGGTTGGCTGTAACCGTTTTAAAAAAAAATCCAAAAATGCACGCGCACAAGTTGTGGCAAAAGGGTCATATGAAACCGGGGCTAGCCGTTCAAACCTACTCCCACTCATTTGATTTCGGCGTATGGTCATATAAATAAAGTGTGACCGAGGGCTTTCCATTTAAATAACCCAAACTTCATGCGCAAGTGTAGCAAGTGGTCATATTTAATGCACAATACAACCGCGGGTCGAGGCTAATCCCCGGCCCAACCCCCCGCCATATGTAACATTACATCAATTCAAATATAATTTAATACATATAATTAATAAGAAACAACGCATGGCGCGGGCGGGCTTTTCTAAAGCTTTACATGGTGGGAGGAGGTCCGGGGTTCAAATCCCACAGACTCCATAAACTTTTGAACTAACAACCATTGCCAATAACGGGGTGCCACGTGGCACCAAAACACTTTTCAAAATGATGCCACATGTCGAAACATGATTTGTCCAACTGCCAGCCAATCCAAAACTGCCACATCAACATCCGTACAGACTGTATGAACTACACAGTCAGCGTCCCCTTTTTTTACCTGTTTGGTGATTCAAATAGATCGTGATATCTCTCGCTCCTGACGTCCGTTTGATCCCAAATGAGTTGCGTTGGGTTCGTGACAATGAGGATTACACTCTTGTTCGTTTTGAGGTAATTCTGAGAACTTTGATTTTTGAGCTAAATTTTGACCCCTGGTCCAGATTTTGATCACGCCTTCCCACTGAAAGGCTTTTGGACCCACAAAAGATTATGATTATCTGTCTAAGATTCAATACACCTCTGCTTTCAAGTTCTATCAACTGATTCTACTTGAAAAGACTTTTCGACAATCACCTGGATACTTTGACATGCCTTACACTACAACTGACTATGTCCTTCAACCACTGTTCTCTGGCTGCTGCTGACCCACTGTTCTCTTTGTGCTTGGAAGATGACCAACCTTCCCACTGAGAATCAATTCCCTCTTGTGAACTCTTTGGTGTCAAAACAATCAACTCTCCAATGGCTGCAAAAACTTTCCTGCGACATCTTGTCACAAGCCAAGAAAACCATAAATCTTGAAAACAAATCATACAAGACTGAAAAATGATGCCAACAAAGTATTTTTTCTCTTCAAGAAAACTGTCACATCCTGTACTTTGTCAAAGCACATGGCATTTTCCTGCATCTTGGTGTACTCAAAATCAACTTACATGTCAACAAACACCATCGACTAAACACAAGTCGAAAAACATGATCGACACACATAGTCATCAAGACAACATCGACACAAGTCGAAACTCATTTAGAACATATCAACCTTCCCAAAATGACAAGTCAACATACATGATACACAATCATGTTACAATCATGAATCATTCATGATGAACCATCACCAGGTTCACTGCTTACACATACATAAAAACAAATGCATGTCCATGACTCTTCAACTCTCCTTCCAGTACAAACATAAGTACATAAACCCAAAACATGTGGGTACATAAGAGCTGAATAATAAAAATATATATGGCTGTAACAAGTGAACATCATAGCCCACTTTTATATCCTCTTGGCAAAGTTGTGCAACAACAAAAATGCCTTCAAACGAATTGCATTCACATGCAAACTTGCATCATACAAGTTATGATAAACTGCTGCAACTTGTCATACTCTCAACATAAATGCACACATAAAGCTGAAAAGTGCATTTACAACAGAAAATGCAAGCCTTACTTGCTCAAGAAATCCAACCATTTCTTACCAAGCCAACTCAATGGTGACTTTTTCTGCTGAAAATCGTCCTCTTGTGAATCATCTTGACTCACATCGATGATGGAATCTCCACTTCCATTCTTTCCAACCTCTTTATCCAAATGCTTCTTGTGTTGTGGATGAATAGTTGGATGCAATGTCCAACATTGGTCAATGAGATGACCCCTCTTCTGACAATGAGTGCAAATCTTTTGCATCCTCTTTTCACATTGGCTTTGCTTATAAAGTTTCCTGAAAGTGGTTAATCTTTTCCAACATTTTGAAACATGATGGTTATATAAACCACAATATGTACATGGATTTTTTCTTCCATTTTTACATACAAATTTATCATGCTTAACATAATCAAAAGCAACTGAATGACAAGCAAAACTATACCTTGAAATTTCACCTTTATCGCCTCTTTGAGGTGGTGAATTTGAAGAGTTACAAGCTCTCCTTTGAAGACCATCAATAGTGTTCTTGTCCTCATCACTGTCATAACTCTTTCGTTTCACACATTTGCATTCATCTTGAACACAATCCTTGCATGTTGGAGGGATTGAACTTTCAACATAAGTTCTTGAACTTTCACCTTTATAGCCTTCTTGAGGAGGTGAACTTGAAACAAAATTTGTTCTTGAAACTTTTTCCCTTGTCTTCTCAACGTTGGAATTTGCTCCATCTCTTTGTTCATATCCAAGACCACAATACTTGGGTCTCTCTTCAACAACAATAGGCTCAACAATGTCGTATGCATGCTTGTCTAAACCTCTACCTTCATAGCCCATTTTTAACAATAACTTGGACCCTATTCCTCTTGTGAGATTTTCAAAAACACCAAAACATTCATATTGTGAGGAATTTGAAGATAAATACCTTATGTTCATGCATGTACTTGGTAAGGGTTTCCTTTGCCTCATGGAGTTGATTCTCCATCTCATGCAACTTTTCAAGAAGTTGGTCTTTCTCCTTCTTCATGACCATCAACTGCTCTTCAAGGGCAATGCACTCCTTTCTATATTCACACATCTCTTTCATCACATCTCTCATGGTTAGAATTTCCTTCAACATCTCTTTTTCAAAGAACTTAGATAATGAAGATGTATGAGAACTATCAATGTTAGAAGCTTCCTCCATCCTTCCAAGATATCAAACTTCAACACAAAACTTGCACAAATACCAACAGCTAAATCTCAAGCTATCAATGGCAATCACATGAGCAAAACAAACTATGCTCTGATACCACCTGATCTGAAAATAGAAGGCTAACTTGTTATGCTATGCAAACACCCTCTACTTCATTAAAATAAACTTTACAGGACCTTGCTCCATGTGTATAAATATTCAAGATAAATTATGTGTTAAGTTCATGCTTCTTTTAAATGTTCATGTGTGAGAAAATGTTCTTTTAAATGGTTAAATATGTGCTTTAAATAAATACACAACAACATAACTTGCAGCAAATAAACCATCAAACTCACAACAATAACAACATGATAAAGGATTTCACCCCTCTCTGAGCTACATCTCCTTGAGCCTCCATCAATGGACTTGGCTCTCTGGGATTAATTTGTCAAAATTTCTTTTGCAATCTGTTGCTCAACTCCAATGGAAATTCGGGTTGTACCATTGGGATCATAATACATAAAAACCCCAAAAATGAGTAACAAAACTCTGAAAACGGATCATGGCTCATCCGGGCATGACCTCTTCTACATGTGGCCTTAAGCTTCCCTGAGCTTCTCTTTGGAAAAATCACCTGTAAAAGTCCTCAAAAGCCTCTGCAAAATTGTCTCAATGTGTTCAAAGCATAACAATTAGCCAAAAATGACTATTTAGTCACTGAAAACAAACTTGGACTCACCAAAACATGACCTCAATCAATGAGGGCTTCAAGCTCCCTAAAGCTTCTTGAAACTTCAATGGTTAAAAAAATGAAAAATAAGTCTTCAAATGGCTGTGAAAACAATGCCAATGGATTCAGAACGTCCAAAAACCCCTAGCTAGGCTTTTACGACACCTCATTTGGCCAAAAAATGAAGAAGATAGGCCTCCTGCCATTCTCTTCCTTCAAGCTTGTTGTCTCTGGTTCGCCAAAATGCACCTCTGTGTGCTTTGACCAAGAACACGCTCCAAAATGTGTTCTTAAACCCAGTACACGTGCACAACCACATAATGGTGCAAGCTGTAGGACGGTTAATGAAACTAAAACCCCCAACCACCAAGTTGTTGGGCATATGGGTCCATGTGACCGTGGCCCCACACAAAAGCACTCAGTTCAAAGAGTGGATATATGTGTGACAAATGGAGGGCGTGTGGTTGGCTGTAACCGTTTTAAAAACAAATCCAAAAATGCGCACACACAAGTTGTGACAAAAGGGTCATATGGACGGTCATATGAAACCAGGGCTAACCGTTCAAACCTACTCCCACACATTTGATTTCGGTGCATGGTCATATAAATAAAGTGTGACCGAGGGTTGTCCATTTAAATAACCCAAACTCTGCGCGCAAGTGTAGCAAGTGGTCATATGTAATGCACAATACAACCGCGGGTCGGGGCTAAGACTTGGTCCAACCCCTCGCCATATGTAACATTACATCAATTCAAATATAATTTAATACATATAGTTAATAAGAAACAAGGCATGGTGCACTGGCAAGGCGGGCTTTGTTAAAACTTTAAATGGTGGGAGGAGGTCTGGGGTTCAAATCCCACCGACTCCATAAACTTTTGAATTAACAACCATTGCCAATAACGGGGTGCCACGTGGTAGCCCATGACTAGGCCACGTGGCACCAAAACACTTGTCAAAATGATGCCACGTGTCAAAACACAATTCGTCCAACTGTCAACCAATCCGAAATTGCCACGTCAGCTTCCGTACGGACTGTATGGACTGGACAGTCAGCGTCCCATTTTTTTACCTTTTTGGCGATTCAAACAGATCGCGATATATCTCGCTACCAACATCCGTTTGATCCCAAACGAGTTGCGTTGGGTTCGTGACGATGAGGACTACGCTCTCATTCGTTTTTAGGCAATTTTGAGAACGTTGATTTTTGAGCTAAATTTTGACCCCTGGTCCAGATTTTGATCATAACCATTGCAGGGTAGGACGGGCAGGTAGTCATTCTTATTTATTTGTCGATTGATTTCCATTCAATGCATGCAAATACTTGATGTGTGTCTTAGGTTGTCATGTTGTGTTCTTCGTTGTATGCATCTTGTTCATCGCCAGGTGGCGATGCAGAGTCGAATGTGTTTATTACCCTTGTACGCACACGCACACACAATAAAAAAATAAAAAAATTGTACGTGTTATAAGAGGTTCATCATCGTAACGAGGAGGAATGTTACATGTGAGAAAAAAATCCATAATCATAACATCTAATTAGATGCACATACGTCATATATATACAACAATCAAACCCCAATAGTCCACTCCCTAACTCGATCCAGAGTCCAAGGGTTTCATCGATGCCTCAACATCCTCGAGGCCCAAATCCTACACACTCAGAAGAAACGAGTCAAGATCACTTGTCTAAGTCAATACAACAAAATAACATATAATCACATCCATAGTGCTTCATAATAATAATCAACGTTCAATTTTATAATAATTCGGATCACTTGGAAGTAAGTGTCCTCAAAGAATAAGTTCACTCAATGCCTGCAAGAGTGGGATGTTACATTGTGCTTGAGAGAGAACCAAAAACTAGATATGACTAAACGATGTTTATAAAGAAGGAATGGCCCTCATGGTTTTCAAGCCAGTGATTGTAGGAGAGTAAACCGACTTGTTTGTGAAGAGCAATCTTGGAGAAAGCATCAACTTGTTTGTTGTTTTCTCTCGGAGTGTGAAGATGAGTGATATACATGAACTTTTGTTGAAGCTCTCGACAAATTCTATTTCATTAAGTGACATATCATATCATATGCCTTTATTGTGAGATCATGGATTCTCCTATCAAATCTTTTAACTTATTGGGTTAGTTTAATATTATTATCGTATTTACTCATTAATTCATTTTTCCTTTAAATGTTTTAATTAATCATAAATTATTATTTAATTATTCTTTATTAAAGATAACTTGTTGATTTATAAACCAATTTTTAATATGTTAAGCAATATTTTAAAAATATATAATATGTAGAGTAAGGTAAGATCATACTTACTTATTTATTTATTTTTTTGAAAATTATATGGTAAACATTGAATTAATTACTTTTCTCAAAATTAAAAAAAACAAATATACAATTGAATTAAAATTTAACACTAAATGACATTAATATTTGTATAAATATTTTTGAATGCACATCAAAATTCATAAAAAAATTTTTTTATGAATTTCTAGGGATTAAATTTAAAATATATGTAAGAATTTCACAAAGTGGGACACATCCTCATGGATTCAAAACTATGTAGCACACCATCTATTGCTATTCTTTTTTCAACACCCATCCAAAGTTTAAAAACTAGATGAAGGTAATGTGCATCAATCAAGAGTATGTCTAAATGTATACATGTTCCATCATCATATAAATCCACGTTATATAAATTATATATGGAATAGTTAAAAGTAGAATAGTTCTATCAAGTTATGCATTTCTTTTTAAAGCGTTTTAATTTCCAAAATGAGATAGAATACATTAAACTCTTATTTATTTTATAAAAAAATTATTTTAAATTTCATATAAAAAAATAATAATTGAAATCAAATATAAATGTAGATGTATTATTTATTATACTAATATAAAATATCCAATTTGATTTTTTAAACATTTGTTTTACAAATTTTTATTCAATTTAATTTTTTAAATATTTTTTTTTTATAAAAAAAAACATTTCACTAATAATTGAATATCTATCTATATTATTAAAAATTAAAATATTTATTAACTACCCATAATATAAAAAATCTACAAATCTACTATATAAATTACATACTCAATTATTTTCCAAATTCTATTTCATCTCATAGTAATTTAAGTGGCATACCATGTAATGTTCCTTTCTTGTGAGCTCATTGATTCCCTATCACTCTTTTCAAAAAGAAAAACCTTCCCATCATGATCTAATGTCTCATCATAAGGAACATGCCAACTCAGAGATTTAGGATAATACTTTGAATAAAGTAATCTGAGTCATATATTCATTAGGTTTCAACTTTTTACTTATTAATTTATGTTCCTTCAAATGTTTTAATTAATCATAAATTACTAACTTATATTTCATTGACTTTTAGGTTTCAACTTTTTACTTATTAATTTATGTTCCTTCAAATGTTTTAATTAATCATAAATTACTAACTTATATTTTATTGACTTTTAGGTTTCAACTTTTTACTTATTAATTTATGTTCCTTCAAATGTTTTAATTAATCATAAATTACTAACTTATATTTCATTGACTTTTTCAATAAAAGTAATTTGTTGATTTTTAAACTTGTTAAACAATATTTTTAAACTAATTTTAATTAATTATAAATTATTATATCAATGTGTAAATTAGTTAATAATTTCTAAATATATTTTTTTTTAAATATACTAAATAAACATAAGTTAGAATGTTATCAATTGAATGTCAATTCATATTAGTTTATTTCGTAATCTGCAAATAATATTTAATTTACTCAATCACATTAACAATAACTACTAAATCATTTTAAAGATTTAATGAATTTCAAATGTGATTTTTACTTTAACTTTGTCTTCACACATCATCTTTAATTAGCACTATATATATAATCACAAATAAGTAGAATACATTTAATAACATTTAAGTAAGATTAAAATTTTATTATTTTAATTTATCAATCTAAAATCTAAAATTTAGTAAAATATTTATCAAATAATTATAAATATAATATAATTTTTATTTAATAATTTGAAATTTTATGACATATATTTTGTAAATAGTCTTTTCTTCCCTTCAAGTTAGTCTTCTTCTTTTTACATTTTCTTCTTATTTTCTCAATTATGCTAATCTTTTTCTTATTATATCTCTTACTTTCTCTCAAATGTCTTTACATTTTCTTCTTCTTCTTTTCTTAATTCTATTTTTTTTTTCTCATCATATCTCTTGATTTTTCTCAAATGACTTTACATTTTCTTCTTTGTATTTTCTCAATTTTGCTCATCTCTTTCTTCTCATCATATCTCTGACTTTCTCTAACACTTCATCTTCACCAATTCATTCACCATTATATTTCATTTTTTTCTTTTCCGTATTAATATTTTATCCCATACAATTTTTTAATTTTTTTTCTCCTTTCAGAATAATAGAGTAAATATATGCAAGTATTCTCACAATTTTCTTGTTATTTTTTCTTTTCTTATCTTTAGTTATAAATTATAGCTTGATTGACATCATTTCTTCAATTAATGTCTTCACCTTATTGAGATTTTTTGTTACTTTAACAAATCCTTAATCCAGGATTTAATAAAACCTCCCTTTTAAAATTCTATCATAGTTTTCTATCTATTTTTTAATAAAATCTCTATCTAACTATAATGTTCAATCCATGGAAAAATCCTACCCCCCATTTTACATGATTTTCTACAAGTGTAAATTCCAGAGAGTGAAACCCAACCCCTTCTTCTTTTATCTCAAGTGGTAGAGTTGATCTATACTTTGAGTTGATTTTTTCACACTTTGAGTTTCATAAAATATCTCTAATTTAGTTCATTCTCTAACTTCTATTTAAATTTTCTTCCACAATTATTATCAAGGCTCCCACACTAAAATAAGTAGCATAAATCTTATAAAAAAAGATGTAGGATATTCATGGATGTTTCCTATTCAAAAGATATTGTTTCCAAAAACATAAAAAATATAATTTTTCAAAACATAATTTTATAACAATATTTATGGTAGACTACTATGTAGATCATGCTAGCATGATTTTTATTTAAAAGTATATGTTGAACATTGAATCAATTGTTGGGAAGAAAAGTGACTTGTTAATTTTAATAAAAATTTTAGAAGACAAACATATAATTGAATAAAAATTTGACACTGTAAATGAAATTAATAATTTTTCAAAAAATATTGTTACCAAGATACATGGTAAAAAAAATAAAAAATTCGATGAAGGTAGTTTGCATCGATCAAGGTTATGGCTAAATATATACATGTTCAAACTAAACATGGAAATCTACCTTCAACCAATTATAATGAAGATATTAAATTGATATCTACTAATATATGTTTTATTTAATAATTAAATAAATTAATCCTATAAAGTTATGTCTTTTTAGTTTGCCAAATAATATAAGACAATACATAATAATTTAAAATAATTAAATTAACTAATTTATTTAATTAATTTATTTAAATATGTATTTTTCTTTATACTTCTCTCTAAATTAAAATAATCAAATTTATAAAAATCTTCATATGAAAACAAATAATTAAAATCAAATACAAATAAAATTTTACTATTTATCATATTAATATAAAATACTCAATGTAACTTTCTAATATTTTTTATTATAATTATATAAACACTCTCTTATAAAAATTTTTCATAATAATTAAAAAATCTATATTATTAAACACACTTGCTTAATTATTTACCAAATTCTATTTCATCTCATAATTATTAAGTAATATGTCATATCATGCTCTGCTCCTTTCTTGTGACATCATTGATTCCCCATAAGTCTTTAAAAAAGAAAAT
>ML791047.1:230796-250305 GCA_009831015.1 Picea engelmannii
CACATGTTGATATAAATATCATAAAATAACATATCATCAAATCCACAAACATCATCATGCTCCATAACTGAATCAATGAATCATATAGCGAACCAAATCACTTGCACACAAGTGTCTACAAGAATAAGTCACATCAGGTGCACACAAAAGAGAGATGTTACATGCGACTCCTTGACCTAATTGACTCTATCTCCTTATCCATTTTATTTTCTATTATGTCCAAGCTTTGCATCAATTTGATATTGAAGTCATTTTTTTTCTCATTGGCTTTCATAAGCCTCTCATTATCAACTTTATATCTTTGGACATCGTTTTGCAGTCCCTTTATGGTTTCTACCAAGTTTATGTACTCCTCCATGCTTTCTCTATGCTCATTGGATTATGTACAATCAATACCCATATTGATATACAAACCCCTGAATCTATCATCATGGTTATAATTTCTCTGCGCATCTTCCATTCTTTTGACTCTCTACATTGATTCTGTCCGGATTTAATTGTTGTTAATTATGCAAAATGTGCAGGAAATAATATTTGTTAGATGAATTCATGCGACAACTTCATGAAAACTATGCACAATTTTGTCAGAATCATTTCTTTTGATTTATTGGATGATTTTAACATTCAATTCAAATTTCTAGGTGAATAATTGGACTCCTTTGTCCAAAAATTTCCCATCGACTACTCCCTTGTGCAATTCTAAGTGTTGCGCAGTAAATTATGGTCATTTGGAATTCACCCAAATACCCTTTTACTCTTTATTTCTTTATTCTAAACCTTGTTTTCACACTGGTATTCAAAAAGTACCAATGCATAATGTCCATATTCAACATATACACCACGTAGCAATATTACGCATGCACCACAAGTTTTTCTCTACACAGTCCCAAATTTTAGTGCACACACCCGTGCACCATTATTTTTTTCTCATTTCTAGTGGGGAACCTCACAATGTCAAAATTTAGTGCGCACACTTGAGCATTATTATTTTATGCACACCATGACTGCTTGTAATTCAAAATTTGGCCAGTTACCAGTCTGAATTTTTCCTTAAGTAGATACTCGTCCCTTGTAGGCTCAGGATTGAAACTAGAACTCTGATACTAATTTTTAGCATACCCATCCTACTAGTTGGGTACCACGCTTTGATACCAATCTGTAACGTACCCAACCTCCTAGTTGGGTACTGTGCTCTAATACCAATATGTAATGTATCCAACCTCCTAGCTAGGTAGCACACTTTGATACCAATATGTAATGTACCTCATTACTATCAATAAAAAAATTCTCTGATACCATTCTCTAACATACCCATCTTACTGTTGAGCAATGCCACTCCAAAAAAAATATAGTGTGCATATTCTACTATATAATATTAATCTATGTATAATCATGTGAGGTAACGTGAATTCTCCCAAGTTGGATCGCGCCACACAATTTTTCCTCCTCAGACACTAAATATAACAACATAATTAACACATAATATTATTGCGCACACAATCACTCAAAACAAACAAATATATTGTGTGTGTAACGACTATGAACACATGATTACTATTTTCCATGCAACCACTATGGTGCCACATGCAGATTCAATTCTCTTTGTGCGCATGTATTTGCTTCCCTATGAACACAACGATTCCAGCCTCATGTATGCATCGATTATTTCCCTATGCAAATGACAATTCTATCCTTTCCTTCGAAAATCATGACAAATATTAGAAATTTAATTAACATGAAACTCAATAATTGTCATACTCTGCATGTGTGACAATAAATATCGAATAAAAACATCATGCGTACATGTGAAAACAACATTATAAAAAATAATGACAATTAATTAAATGCAACATATTACAAGAAATAAACACATATCGGACATAGATAATTAAGCACACAATAAATTAGACAAGAACATAAAGTACACTTATATTTTTACAAAGAGTCACCAATTGCATGCAAAGCTCAGACGTTCCTCCTAGTAATAGACTATGTTGCTTTTATATTTTTAGCAACAGGTCACCCTCGAGCTGGGGCTTAAACTCTACCAAGGAAAAATGATTCCTAATGTGAAGCTAAGGTCAGATAAAAAAACAAATTGCTTAGTCCAAGGTGCCCAACTGTTGTAGCCTAGAGTCTCTCTTTCCCCACATTCTTGTACCACCCTAGGAAGTGTGCCCCTTCTTTGCTCAACAATCTCTCGACTTCCCCACTTCTGTTCTAGGGCTTCATCAACAGGCTATACATGAAGTCTCATATCCCTGTAACTAATGCCCAACTCACCAAGCAACAATTCCTAGCAATTATCTCGCGTAGAGTGAATGCTCATGGGCCTAACAACCCGCCTCTTTAACAAAAAAATATCTCACATGGAGAGAATGCTCATGGGCCTGACAACCCGCCTCTTTGACAACAAATTTCTAACCTGGAGAGAATGCTCACGGGCCTAACAACTCGCCTTTTCGAAAACAAATACTCTGGTAACAATATGCAAAACCCCTTTTCAAGATTTTCTCTATCAATAAGGTAATGGCTATCCCTGATGAATGAGTTCCAAACCCCCAAGTGAATGATTTCCTCTCATCCCTGATGAAAAATGAGTGCAAATCCCCTAAAGGAATGAGTTCCTCCCAAAAATACACTATGGTTTGACCATATATTTTGCATGGACATAACTCAACACTTGTCACCATCGAACTTAGATTTATCCACTTGTTTATTCATTCCAATCCCTCAGAAACTTACAATAATTAAATATCCATAAATTATACTTTTTTGAAAATATTAATAAAATATTCCCTTGGACTTATGTCCCCCTTTTCCCTTTTCAGTGGAGTTTATCCCCTCGTCTCTTTTCGTCTTATTGATCTACATGCAATGATGTGATTTTATTAATAATTTTAGTGTGATTACATTTACAAGGATAGACACACTTGCCTTTTACAAACCGGCTCACCAACCCAATAACCACACATAGGCTATCTGTCCTCAAATACACATATATAGATAAAACTCGATCTGATGTGCACCTCAAGGTGAACCTTGTACACCTACTTAGGTGTGCACAAGACTATGGAATGTGTGCACCCTACCCTTGATGCATAATCCATGCACATTTACTCAGGTACGTGCAACACTATGGAATGTGTGTGCTCTTTATTTAGAAAAATTCTCTGTGCACTACTCATGTGTGCATAAAAATGAAACAAAACTTTGTGACAACAACTCATCAACATAAATGTACATTTAGAATTTCATGTGTGTGCCTAACTGAACCAACACCTAGTGCCAATGGCTCACTAGCCTAAATGTACATTTACAATTTCAGTTGCATTCAAAACTGAACCAACAATTGGTGTCAACAACTCACCAGCCTAAATGTACATTCACAAATTCATTTACAATTGGGGTTCGGATTAGGGATATTACAACACTTCATAAAACACACACGTACAAAAACAATTGTTTCCTAACTACCTTGTTATAATAGAAACCCACCCAGACATACTAGATTCTCTTGTGTAAATTTACATTAAATACATAATTGAACTATTAAAAAAGATAACTTAAAAACTAACATTAAGAACAATAACAACATTTGTTCTGGTTGAACAAGGCCTTGCCTCCTATTAACAAGTAATTGATTTATTCTACAATAATTCTTCATTGAAACAACAATTATCTTAACTCATGTAAACATGGATGAAATGGAACTTATATTATTCAAATTAAATATTCAATGTCATAGCCATGTGATCCACTCTTATTCATTCTTCAAATGCAAGAGTACTTATATACATAGAAAGAATTTCTTAGATAAGCCAAGTGTAACAAACATGATAAGAAGTTTAATTATAAAACTTATTTAGGGATCACACACTCCAAATAATTATATTTAAGTACCACACACACATATATAATTCGACTACATATCAAATGACAAAAATATATATTATTGAAATTGAATATTCAACTCACAACGACCTGATCTACTCTTCTATGTCTAATTCATTCTTTAGATGTAAGAGTCCTTATATACATAGAAATGACTTCTTAAATAAGCTAAACTTTAAAAAAATATAATGAAAGATTTAATTTTCAAGCTTATTTAGGGATCACAGACTGTAAATAGTTATAACTATATATATATATAAAAGAAATTCAAAACAAAGTTTTGTTATGATAAACAATGATGGACAACTTGTTAGCATAGCCACATGCTACATGGTTTATGGATTCACAACATTGTTCCATTCATTCCATAGCTTTCTTAAGTGCTTTTGTGGCATCCTGTAATGCATTTTATAATGCATTTTATAGCTAACTAAAACTAATTTCAAAATTCTAAAACAATGAACCATCAATGCTCAAAAGTCCAAGTAAGTTCAAACAACATGCAATCCTTTTTTAGATTCATAGAAATCCATAAAACCCATCAAATACGATCAAATTACCTTGTTGCCTTCATCCTCACCTCACACAATGTAATAGCTAGTGGCAACATGAAATGCCATAAAAAAGGAATAGATAAGAAGGGGAAAAGAGAGTGAAAAAGTGTCAAAATGGAGATGCATCATCTCACCCTAGTTGAATATATTGCATGTTCCTTGTGCAAGCAATTATATTGTTGGACAAATGAGAGAGGAGGGGGTGAATCAGTTGTTACTGTGCTTAAACAATTATGCCCATTTTGAAATTTTTACAGAACACTCAATGAAGATCACAATAAAGAAGACATGTAAGAAATAGAATATTCAACATCAATCACACACATGAAATATACAGAGACAGATATTTCTTGAGAAAACCCATAAAGGGAAAAACCTCTTCTTCTTGATATGATAAGTAATCTTTATTTTTTGTACATTATCATTCTTATGAGCTCCAGCTCCTCTTGAAGCTACAACCTTTGTTTTATAAGAAGCAACTTGTTGAGAGATCGAACTCTCTAGTTTCTCTAGCACCCACTAGAAGGAAGCACCAACTCCCTGAGTGTTCCAACACCAACTTCCAGTCACACATGCACCAACCTATATAACATCGAACAATAGTTCTCTCTTGCAACACCCTACCACCCTATTTTTTTTTGTTGCAACCAGATGGAAGCTACAACTCCTCGTGTTCAAGAACCTACTTAAACCTCTGAGGACACCAATCCTCCCTAACACCTCCCTACCACTTTGTAATATAAATATTCTTCAATATATCACAATGATACAACATTTATCTATGGCTTACCAGTCTCATCACTGTTCTACTACACTGTTCTGATTTGCCTGCATCATTGTCTCTCTCCTCGCATCTGCTGCGCTTTTTGTTCTTCTCTCAGATATGAATTTATGTTCCTCACTTCTTATGCGTTTTAGGCTATGTGTATTCTTTCAATTCTATGCACCACACCTCTTTTGTGTGCTTCATCTTCTGCACACAACATGCTTCTACCCGCATGGAAATCTCTCAGCAGCCACACCCATCTCTTCTTTGTTCTCCATTTTTATACTCTTTGTGCACCTTCTCCATCATCCATGCACAATGCCTCTGCATGCTCTTTTTAGTGTCACCGTTCTTCCCTACAGGTTGTTCACTGTAGCTCTTCCCCACTCCTGCATAGCTCAACAACATAATCCCTTCACTTCTTTGTTCTGCATCCTTTCTCTCCTTGAGTCATCTCTTGATCATCATGGAAACTCTTAATCTTCTTTGGTGGTTCGCTCTATGTGTTCATCATCACAAGGCGTTATGTTGAGATTCCTTAGATTATCTGGAAATGAAGACTCTTTGTCTTCTCTGTTGATCATTCTGAGTCTGTTCTTCATCAGTGACCGTTATCCTAAGATTCTTCAGTTTCTTTGGCAGTTACAATATTTGACGTATTTCCATCTGTCAATTGTCTAAATGATGAATCTTCACTTCACTAGCAGTTACCTCGATACACTTCATCTCCTCTAGCGATCACACTCAATCTCGTCGAATTCTCTGGTAGATACAATCACTATGTTTCTGGCAGTTACACAGAGAACCTTTGCGCGCTCATGCCTTTGGCGCCTTTTCCATTTTTTGAGAAAACTACATAGTGGGCGTTAGCTTTTCCAACTAAGCGTCTTCCTTTCACATGGCCATGGGCTGTGATCATATGCCTATCCAAAAGTCCCTTTGCAATCTCGATGATCTCCGATGTGAAGCCTAGTGATGTGTTATCTCTTCCTTTAACCTTTGTCGATATGACCATGGCTATGACCACAGGCAAAACATCTGAGCACTTTGTAATTGGTGATATCACGAACTTCGTCGTGCCTGAGAAATGACCCACAACATTCCTCAATCAATGGTCCAGATCTCTCCTTCACACTTCATGATTTTGTGGCTCACGATGTCGGAGGTTAGAGCACCTCCCTTCTTCCAAGTTTCAAACTCACACTTTTCTAGATCAATGATCACGACTCCTCTTCAATATGATGGCTCAAATCTCATCGCGACTTCTCATTTCATGATTTCGGCTGTGAGTTGCCTCAATTCTCCCAACTCGTGAAATCTGAAATACTCCATATCATATCAACGATCGAGATCTCTCGCTTTGATCGATGGCTGCGATCAAATCGTGATTTCTCTTTTCGCGACTTCAAAGGTTAGAGAACCTCCTTTCTTCGACTCCCAATTTTCCGATACCTTCTCTAGATCAACGACCCACGATATTTCATATTTCAATGGTTTATATCTCTTCTTAGAGAACTCAGACTTTGTTCTTCATCGTGCCAGATCAACGATCCATGATTCTTAGTGATCTGACGATCCAGATCATTTCGTGAGTTCCTCCAACTCTCACCTTTGACTTCTCCAGTTTGTGAGTCAACAAAATGATGATCTCTCGCCACATGTCCTCTGGATCCAATGGCTCATATCATTTCACAATTTCTCATGTCATGAGTTCCTCCAACTCTCACCTTTTACTTCTCCAGCTCCCGAGTAAGCAAAATGTTGATCTCTCGCCACATGTCCTCTGGATCCAACGGTTGCTAGGCCTTCATGCTCTGAGCTTATGCATCCTCCCAACTTGGAAGAATTTCTAAGTGTCAAAGGCCTCGACCTTTGATCACTCTGTGAGTCCTGATGACTTGGACCTCATCTGCACTTCTGGAAACTGCTATCTCTTTTGATATTTCGCGTCTCTGCATACTGTTCACATCCCCTCCTGAGATTTTCTTGAGCTTTCTCTTCGGTGTCTCTGATGTTGTTCTTTCCATGCACACTTTGCCTGAAAACTTGCCAAGATCGTTGTTTTTCTTGCCATCAATGACATACACACTCTGCCTGTAAACATGCCAACATATAACAATTGTATTTATGAATAATCTAGGTCAGTAAGGCCTACATGTAATTTGCTAAAATTATATTTTTGATGGGTCAAACTTTATTCTATCATAATATCCCATTCTTTTTGCAATTGATGGTAAATTGGCCACTTCTTCATAATTTTTATAGGAATTAGTAACCTTTGTAGTCAGAAGCAGAGCACCATAACAATTGCGAGTGAAACCTCAACCCAATCCATCTGATTCAATTTATCTTTAGAGACTCAACATATAAGTTGGTTATTCCTAGGGAAACATTAAAATTATAGTAGTGTATAGGTTCTCCTACTTCTAATGATGGAGATAGATACCCCCATCTTACTTGGGTAGAAAGGAGTTCTTCGAAAACATGTGACTCTACTATTTCTTAAAAGTGAGTTAACGTAATTGTCTAATTATGTCTAATTTGGTAGTCCTCTTATGATATTTCATAATGGCCATCTATAACATTAGAAGGAATAGGGTATTCTTCTCTAACAATTAGATCCACATGTGTCTCTATAATGTTATGATTATCTCATTCATTTTTCCACTTTATTTAATTCATGATGAATAAGGAAGGTGCTCATAATTCGATATCACCAATATATGGGTTTGGATTTCACCTTAGTTCTAATTCCATGAAGAAGCTAAACAAATACGATTCACAAAGTAAATCATGATTTTGGGTATTTGAATTGGAGTAGATAATTCCAAAATCATAGATCTTGTTAATATCATATGAATTACTTGAAAAAATTAATCAAAGATTAAATTTTTTCATTATTCATAAAAGAAAGATGCATACATTGTTACTAGCGGTCAACAATATATACCATGTAATTATAACCAATAAGTTGTTTGCATAATTTCTTGCAATCAAATTTCCTCAATTTCCTTACTATGTTTCAGTTGTTCTTTCCCTTTTTCCTCTTCTCCCAAGTTATTACTTACCCATTTTGTTTTTAGGCTCTATATTTCATCTTGATGTGTTTTATTTGAAAGGATACACGGTTGATCTTGAAATTGCATTCTTAAAGATATACAATTTCATGTGTATACTAGAGAATCTCATATAGGATGTCACTCACAATTTTGTTCATGTGTTACATTTAAAACATGTGTTAAAATACAAAATAAGCATGTGAATTATAAGCTAGAATATAAATTAAAACTATGAGTATTATATGAATTTGTCAAATGTAGTTAAAAGCTAGTAATATTTCCCTCAACTAGATGCCCTAAGGAGTCTTCATTTAAACACATCAAAGGTCATGCAATGAGTTGACTTATGGGTGAGAAAAAGGTAATAATGGTCCCTCATGATGTTTTACTAGCAATGCAAACATGGAAAAATGACAATCTCTTAACTTCGGGGGTGTAAAGTCCCTGTAGTTATGATAACAAGGGACAATTTTTTTTTTGTTCTTAAGTGTCCAGAAAAAACATCACAATCTAAAACAACAAGTTTGACACGCCATCCTGTATGCAAATGGACATTAATAACAACTAAAAACGCAACCAAAGCCGACACAAAAGCCTAAAATAGACGCACTAAATTCCTCACCCTACTCATCAACCCATCAATCCCAATCCAAGTAATATGGTGCATGGGTAATCATGCGCAAACTCATCAATAACAATCAACTCCAAGGCACAAGAGTGATTATCAATTTATACACACTTGAATTGATTCTGGCTTAAGTTCTTCAAGGATCATTGTTTTTGGATAATTAATTGGAGATTATTAGGCACTATTGTAACATAGATTAATGATCGAAAATGTTATTGTCTATTAATAACATCAACATAATCCAATCCTTAGGTAGAGTGGCATTTATTATATTTGGGAATAACTATCACCGAAGGTTAGTAAGTGTTAATATTTACTCTATCACTATGTAACATCCCGCTCTGGCGCACTTACCAAACTTATTATTTGAGGACACTTGCTCGCAAGTGATCTGGATTTTTATGATGATAAAACTTTTTCCTTCATTATGATGCATTAAGTTATATGACAGGATGTTTTATTACTTTGATGTAGACACCTCCATGTTCCTCAGAACAGTCGCCAGCCCTGAGACCTTAAATGGTTAAAATCGATGGGAACCTGGGCTTGAGCGTTGATTATGTGTCTTGGAGGTCCTAACCTTGCAGGGTAGGACAGGCGGGTGGTCAGTTTTACTTTTTTCGTGGTTGCATCTTGTTGGTCATTGAGTGGTGACGTAGAGTCAAGTGTGTTGTTACTTCTACATGCATGCACACACCTTAAATGCAAAAAAAATTTGCACCTGTTATCAGAGTTGTTGTCTTAACGAGGAAGGTCGTTACATATTTTTATGATGATAAAACTTTTTCCTTCATTATGATGCATTAAGTTATATGACATGATGTTCTACTACTTTGATGTAGACAGGTGATGCTGACTCAGTTTCATTGAGTGTGCAGGGTTTTGGACCTTGAGGATGCGGAGGCATCGATGGAACTCCCTTGGACTTCGGATTGAGTCAGGGAGTGGGCTATTTCGGTCGTTTCATTTACGGTGATATTGTTTTGTTTTGATGATATGCTATTGATTTTATGATATGTGGTTGACATGATATGACATGATGGTTGATGATGAAGGCTGACGATAGCTTGCCGACCAAGACTCACATATGGAGTAAAGGGGCCACACATGATTTCCAGAGAGATTGAGGGAGAGGTGTGGACAACAGCCCTGCCACAGCCTACTAGCACTCCCGCTGTGGCTCGAACTGTAGGTTAACGATTACCTAGTTCTAGAGGATCCACGATGTCGTGAGAGCAGACTGCGACAGTCGCTCACGATGATTCTAAGGGGCGCGCAATAAGGCGAGGGCCTTATTCCTTAGAGCCCTTAGTCTCCCACAAGTTCACCTGGCGGAGTATTGACTCCAGGGGTTATAGAGTCTAAAACCCTCCTATGTGTTAGTTAAGTCTTCTTAAACTAAGGGGGGTAAGGTAATGAGGGGGGTAAATTAATTGAACCACAGGGTTTTTAAATTTTAAAGAAGAATTAAAATTGTTAAAGAGTGGGAGTACAAATTTAGGCTTTTTATTGAAAAGACTATTAAGCGCATTTATCATTTTGGGTTTTAAAAAAATAATAATAATAATAATAATAATAAAAATAATAAAATAATAATAAAAGAGAGGAATAAAAAAAATAGAAATGATGAAACTTGTGATAAAGGAAACTTAAAAGTGGAAAGTAAGAGACATAGGGTAAAAAGCGAAAAGGAATCAACATTTAGGAGTTACTAAAAATCAGAAACTTCATTTTAGGAATGTTATTAAAAGAAAGAGAGGGGATCTAGGAACCCTAGGAGTGATTTTAGGAGCGACTTTAGGGGGAGTGAGGGAAATGAGTCTTTTATTTAAATTAAAGTAATTTAAATTGGAGAAACATGGGGGATGAGGGACACTTGGACGATGGAGAATGTTTAGAGGTTTTTCATTAAAAATTAATTTAATAATAATTTAGGAAAGTAGGTGGGTCTCATTTTTCTATAAAAGAAGGGGAAAAGAAGGAAGAGAGGATGAACGGTTAGCATAACGTTACACTGCCGAATTGTGGCTTGACGGATTGCTTGTGAGGAGTTGGGTTTATCTCAGCTGTGTTGGAGTGGTAGCTCGGTCGTGGAGGCGAGATGAGAAGTTATTCTTATCTCTGGTTATTGTGTGGCCCCTTTGCGGCTCGGGGGGCTAAGGGGGAAGCAGAGTACCCCTAGCATTTGGCTGGGAGGTACCGGTGAGCCTTCTGCGGTCGGCGAACGGGAGCGGCAAGGAGAGCGGTCGCGGCACGGAGCGTGGGACGTCTTCCGAAGCGGGCGAGGGAAACAATATGATTTTAATTATGGCAAATTTGTTTATAAATGGTTAGTGTTAAATGTTTCTGATGTCTTGCTGAAAAACTTGTTCCTGGCAATTTGTTTTATAAATGGTTAGTGTAAATTTGTTTCTGGCGATTCGTCTTATTTAACGATTACTGAACGAAAAAAAAAATTGTTTATCTCTGGAATACCTCCATTAGTTCATTTTTACCTCTGGAAAATTGTTATCTTTTGGCACTCAATGTAACCTGGCATGCAATTTATATTATGTCATTTCATCATCTTCTGGCTATGCGTTTGGGGGTTGGGTCTGCATTTTAAAAGGTTAATGAGTTGCGCTTTTCTTTTTGTTTTTGGGCGTATTTCCACTGTGTATTGGACGTTGTAGCCACTGTTATTTCGGGTGTCTTTCTTTACCCAGCGAGCATCATTATTCGGTATTTTACTACGCACAGTGAGCCATTCTGGTTGGGCGTTTGGTTTACACGTGAGCGATTCCTCTATGGGTGTTCGCATTGTTATGGGCCTTTTGTTATTGCTTGGATAATGTTATTTCCACAGACTGCAACTTGATACAGTGCATTTTTGTTGGGATAATGGTCGAATTTATATATTACAGTGAGCTTTCCACCTTTGGTCAATTTTAATTTTACAGCGAGCCTTCCATCATTGGCAATTTTACATTGGTCATTTGATCATGAATTTTGGGCATTCGACACCGTTACTGGGCGTTATTGGCTTCTGTATATTGGCCTTTATGCCATTGCATTGGGGTGTATGTGTATACTGATAAATGGGGCATTTTCCATCTATGTGTTTTTCATTGATTTATTCGGGCGTTTGAACTGCGTTTCAATGCATATATGGTCTGCGTCTTACTGAAGTTATTATGGGTGGTTGACCTGCGTGTCAAGTGTTTAGTGGTCTGCGTTTAAAATTTTAATTGCACACCCGGACTGCCTTTTTTTATCTCGGATTTTCGTGTTAATGAATGCCTGCGCGACATCCAACCTTGACCTGCGTGCCTCTTGTCAGGAGTTGCTCTATGAAATCCCCTTTTCCTCAACATTTGTTGGTGGTTACAGACTGTCCATAATTCGTGTTGTTTTATTTTGTTTCTTCTGCCACATAACTGATTGCATATAATTCGGGAGCTAGCGCATGCCCTAGGCTCGTGTTGGCGTAGGTGTTAAATTGCGCTTGACATGTGGACTCGGAACAGGGCATGGTGATATGGCTGAGTGTGAGTTAACGCATGTTCGCTCACACCACTCCCTTGTGTAATCTGCGTTAAATTGCTTTGAATGTCGTTTAAATTATATCATTGATGGTGTTGTTAACTAGCAATGCCGATAGTTGTTAATCAAAATGCCAAGGTTGATGTTTAAATCGTTAAATCATATTTGCAAGGTCACGGTAAGGTATGGTATGAAGTTCTGTTGCAGATATTAATACCAAATCTCTGTTGCACGATCATCATATATTTATTGCATTATTGGTTGTCCTTTCATGCACGTTCGGTATTGTAAAAAGGTAAGTTTCTCGTATAAAACTAATATTAAATTTCTGTGGCATGATAGTATACATTACTGCATCATTGGTTGTCTTATAGCGCACGATTGGTAATGCTAAAAAGTAAGTTCTTGCATGAAATTCATATTTAATTTCTGTTGCACGCCTGGTATATGATTTACTGCATTTTTGGTATGGATTTTATTGCATGATCTGGTCACTATTTCCCACGCAAAATTATGTTGAAATACTGGGATTGCCGCCTTGCTGCTTTAATTTAAAACCAAACTTATAAAACACCCTTCGATTTGATTAATTGGGACTGCCAATCTATAGCCTTATGGCTTGCCTTAGTAGCTTGCCCTTGAATGGTTAAAGGATATTTATTTGAATTATTAAATATGCAGAAGGAGATTTATTGAATGGTCAATAGGTAGAAGAATAATTAATTGATTTTTCTATTCATTACAAATTGTCAACTTATCTAAGGGACAATTATAACGACAATATGGGAAGATGATGTTTATATTTATATGAGTCTTCAATACATGTATATCAACATTTTAGATGTAATTGTTTTTTTTAAATAGGGGCATTTAAACTAATGGATAGTAAGTAAATGTTCTTTTAAATATTGTTATGTTTACACCTGGTCATGTTAGTTATCATTGCTGTTATAATTTGCATTTCCATTACGATGTCTTATTGCTAAATTTAAAACTGACTTTATTTATATATGAGAGGTTGTTTTATTATTGACATGATGTTTTGTGTTTTTAGATGTGATGTGATTGATATATATTGACTTATTTAAATAATTGTTACCTTTGTCATTTTAACATTATTATTTTTGTCATTTTTTATTATTCAAGAAAATGTGTCATTTAAATAGGGTTATTTTATTTATTGCCATTTCTAATTAGGATGTTGTTTTCAAGTATGATGTATATTGTGAAATTCGATATGAGGTTACTTGGAATATGTAATTGAGGGTAGTTCCATTATGGCTATTGATAAGTATTGTCATTTTAATATTGTTATAGGTCATTTTCAATTCTTGTCCCTTGTCATTTTAGAGATTGCATCAATATATATTGCCCCTCAAAATATGATGTTAATTGCAATTTCAACTATGATGTTACTTAGAAATAGAATGTTATTCTAGGTATGAAGTTATGTTGTTAAGTTCAAATATGAGTCACTTGGAATTTGGATGTTATTGCATCATTATTGGATCCTATGATCATAGATGACCTCGAATTGAGAGCTTCTCAGGCTTATTTGAAATGTTTTTATCTTGTAAAGTCACTGAAATTTTGGGATCGTAGCAATTCAGAAGTATTGTAATTATAGAATCATGGCCCGGATGGTAACATAAATGATAAATGGCTAATGTTTTGTGACAGTGTTATTGTAATTTTAATTATTGATTAATAACATGTGTGGTGCAATAACCTGGAATTATGTACCATAAATTACCCCAAGTTAGTATACTAGAATGGTTGTCGTAACGAGGCGGTTCGTTACAGGTTGTCTATTGATTGGGTTGTACTTGGTTGTCTTGCATTGCTTGGTCTGCTTGTGTCGGGCGGGATGTAGACACCTCCATGTTCCTCAGAACAATCGCCAGCCCTGAGACCTTAAATGGTTAAAATCGATGGGAACCTAGGCTTGAGCGTTGATTATGTGTCTTGGAGGTCCTAACCTTGCAGGGTAAGACGGGCGGGTGGTCAGTTTTACTTTTGTCGCGGTTGCGTCTTGTTGGTCATCGAGTGGCGATGTAGAGTCAAGTGTGTTGTTACTTCTACACGCGCGCACACACCTTAAACACAAAAAAAAATTGCACCTGTTATCAGAGTTGTTTTCTTAACGAGGAAGGTCGTTACATATGGTATCAGAGCGGGTTCGACCCGCGACTTGGGATTCACTACGGGTTCCATTGACATGATTATGTTGAATATTCTGTCGCTGATCGAGTTGACTATTGTGTGCAGGTAATCATGGTTAGAGGATGTCGTGGAGGCAGACGACGAGTTGCTAGGGGAGGAGGCGTGACGCCTCCAGCAGCATCCATGCTTGAGGGGTCTAACCCCCAGGGAGGCGAGCAGGTCCTTGGACAGGAGAAGATCGCAGTTGCCGATGTTGTGGGGATGATGAGATCTTTCCAGCGCATGTTCGAGTCGTTGATCAACAGATTGGACAGAGATGAGGGCAGTGCACCGGCACCTACTGAGGTTCCATCGCGCGCACCGACCGTTACTGGTAGCATTCACCGTGAACTCGAGAAGGTGAAATTTCCCGAGTTCTTTGGTGCCCCGGACGGCGCACCCGCTGAGGCATGGTTGGAGAATATGGTGATGTGCTTCGCACTTCGCGATTATACCTCCAATATGAAGGTCCACATGGCGGTCTTCCAACTAAAGGGGAGCGCTCTTCTATGGTGGAAGACGCTCCTACCGCAGTTGAACATGGCCATCGAAGACGTGTCATGGGAACTGTTCGAGGAACGGTTCCGGGAGAGGTATCTTTCAGAGGAATTCATTGAGCGTCAGCTCAATGAGTTCAACGCATTACGAAAGGGAGGTCGTACAGTGCCCGAGTATGAGGCACGTTTTATGGAGCTGCTCCGGTATGCTCTGCACCTGAACATTGAGAAGCTCAAGGTCAACAGGTTCGTGTTTGGCCTTAACGACAGCCTGCGTGCAAAGGTTAGGATTCTGATGCCTCAAACCTTGCACGACGCTGTCCAAAAGGCCCTCATAGTGGAGGAGGAGCTTATCAGCGGGGGTCAGACTAGGACTCCAGCGAGACCTGCAGGGCAGGGTTCATCTGGTACGCCGCAGCAGCAGACATCAACGAGACATACGCCGGGGTATCGTGGCTTCCAGAGGGGATCCACTTTTGCTACACCACGATGACCGCCGCCTCAGCAGTAGACACCTTACTGAGGACCCCAGTAGCAACAGCAGCGTCGCCCGCAGTAGCAGCAGTTTAGGCCTGTTCAGCAGAACAGACCAGGTTTCCAGGTCAGTGGGCCATCATCTTCTACTTCGGGTACCAGGACTACTGGGCCGAAGAAGGGGTGTTGGACGTGTGGGGAGCCACACTACCAGCGCGACTTCCCTGTGGAGAGGACCAGAGCGCCTGGATCAACTGGGCCTACTACAGTGGGAGATATGGGCAAGGCCCATCGGATTCATGCAGCGGTGAATAACTGCCAGGCAGAGCACCAGTCGACTGTGCTCGAGATGACAGGTACTGTCGCTGACCAGACCCTTAGTATTTTGATAGACCCAGGTGCTACTAAGAGTTTTATTTCTGGTGCAGCGCTGAAAAGGATTAAGGTAAAGGCAGTAAAACAGGATGAGTTTAGCTTTGTAGAGATGGCTTCTAGAGCCAAACAGAAGGTTGGAGGAAAGGTTACGGGCTGCGCCCTTAACCTGGGAGAGTTCGTCACGAGGGTCAACCTGTATGTCACAATCTTAGGGTCTTATGACGTCGTGATTGGTATGGATTGGTTGGAATTGCATGAGGCGATACTTAACTGCAAGACGAAATGATTGAGCTTGATCGATGATGAAGGACAGAGATGGGTAATTGTAGGATGGAACCAGGGAGTATCCCTGAGGTTCATCTCTTCCTTACAGTTAAGGAAGAGTATGCGCAAGGGGTGAAAGATTTATGCAATCCTTGCGCTAAACGAAAAGGGAGTAGCTGAAGTTCTAGAACACATTCCGGTGGTGAAGGAGTTTGCGGACGTATTTCCAGAGGAGTTGCCTGGGATGCCACCAGAAAGAGAATTGGAGTTTACTATAGACCTGAAACCGGGGACTGAACCGATAGCGAGACCGCCTTATCGGATGTCAACCCCGTAGTTGCAAGAGTTAAAAATGCAACTGAAGGAGTTGTTGGACCTGGGACTGATACGTCCTAGTGTGTCACCGTGGGGTGCACCCATTATTTTCATTTGGAAGAAGGACGGATCGTGGAGGATTTGCATTGACTATCGTCAACTGAACAAGGCTACGATCAAGAATCAGTACCCCTTACCAAGAATTGACGATCTATTTGATCAGATGAAGAGTGCGACGGTGTTCTCTAAGATCGATTTGTGATCAGGGTATCACCAGTTATGAATAAAGGATGATGACGTCCCTAAGACTGCTTTTAAGACAAGATTTGGACGTTACGAATTTACTGTTTTACCGTTTGGACTGACAAACGCCCCAGGGGTGTTTATGAGCTTGATGAACGGGGTGTTTCACGAGTACTTGGACAAGTTCGTCCAAGTATTCATTGACGATATTCTGATCTACTCTCGGACGACGGAGGAGCATGACGAGCACTTGCGCTTGGTACTACAATGTTTACGAGAACACAAATTATATGGGAAGCTATCCAAATTCTCCTTTTATCAATCCCGGATTCACTACTTAGGGCATGTCATCTCCGACGAAGGTATCGCCATGGATCCAGCCAAGGTTGAGGCTTTTATGGAATGGCATGTGCCGACAAATGTCACAGAAGTGCGTAGTTTTATGGGTTTAGCGGGATACTATCGATGGTTTGTCGAGGGATTTTCGAAGATAGCAGGTCCGATCACGGAGTTGCAGAAGAAAAACAAGAAGTTTGATTGGACAGATAAATGCGTGGAAGCATTTAGGAGGCTTAAAAAGTTGTTGACAACAACACCGATACTAAAGGTCCTTGACATGGACGCAGACTTCTTGGTATGAACTGATGCATCCAAGGAAGGGTTAGGTGGGGTCTTGATGCAAGACAGACGAGTGATTGCTTACATTTCGAGAAAAATGAGAAGGCATGAGGAGAACTACGTGACGCATGACTTGGAGTTATTATCCATCGTTTATGCCTTAAAGGTATGGAGACACTACCTTGTTGGATGAAAATTTGAATTAGAGACTGATCATTGTGGATTACAACACATTTTTACGCAAAGCGACCTGAACGCGCGACAACGGCGTTGGTCGGAATTGCTTAGCAAGTATGACTTTGAGATTACTTACATAAAGGGAACAGTGAACCGAGTGGCAGATGCTTTGAGTCAGAGGCCACGCATCTTTTCGGTGTTTCCTCTTCAAACGAATCTACGGGAGAAGATTCTCACTTTACAGCGTGACGATGACTGGTACAAAGAAGTCCAGGATTTTTTTGGACAAAACACTATGATGGTACCACGATATGAGGGATTTACTTTTGACAACGATGGGTTATTGAGGTTTAGAGGTCGGATTTACGTACCGCCAAATGACGAGTTGAGGATGTTGATCCTGAGCGAGGCTCATAGAGCAGTTTACATGGCTCACCCACGAGTTACGAAGATGAGGGCAAACCTTAAGCCCTTGTTCTTCTGGAAAGGAATGAAGGCCGACATAGTCAACTTTGTGGCTAGATGTCTCGAGTGTCAGTAGGTAAAAGGTGAACATAGACACCCGGAGGGATTACTTCAACCACATGCCATTCCAGAATCGAAATGGGAAGTCATTTTGATGGATTTTATTGTTCGATTGCCACTGACGGCAAGGAGACATGACTCGATTTTTGTAGTAGTAGACACTCTGACAAAGAGTGCTCACTTTATTCCGGTGCTTACGATGTATCAGGCACCTGACATAGTGAGAGTTTTCATCAATGAGATTGTGAGGCTGCATGGCGTGCCTAAAAATATTATATCCGATCGAGGATTGATGTTTACCGGACGATTTTGGACGAGTTTCCAAGAGGCCTTGGGAACCCAACTTAATTTTAGTACTGCGTATCACCCAGAGACTGACGGACAGACAGAACATATGAACCAAACCTTGGAAGACATGTTGCGCATGTACGTGATGGACCAACAAAAATGATGGGAGGAATTCTTGCCTCTAGTAGAGTTCGCTTACAACAACAGTTACCAGAGCACCATTAAGATGGCGCCTTTTGAGTTTCTTTATGGGCGACCGTGTCAGACGCCCTTGAGTTGGGATCATCTTGAGGATAGGGTCCTGGTGGGACCAGAAGCGATCCAAGAAATGGAAGAGTAGATGCAAACCATAAGACAAAGGATAAAGGAAGCGCAGGATCGACATAAGAGTTATGTCGATGCGCACCGAGTCGACCATAGTTACGAGGTCGGCGATCGAGTCTTCTTGCGGGTTAAACTACATAAGAGTTCGATCAAGTTTGGAAAGGGAGATAAACTCTCTCCTAGGTTCGTGGGACCTTTCGAGATTGTGGAGAGAAAGGGGCCTGTGGCCTATCGACTAGCCTTGCCTAATTCTTTGAGGCGTATGCACGATGTTTTTCATGTATTTGTTTTGAGACATTATATTAGTGATCCTACACACGTGATTGACATGAGTTCCTTGCAGGTATCGGACGAGGGAGCGCTCACGGCCGAGCCAGTCCACATTTTAGATCATCGCGTTCGATAGTTACGACATCGAACGGTAGATCAGGTCAAGGTCCAGTGGGACAATTATAGTCTTCACTCAGCGACCTGGGAGGACGCATATGATATGCGCCAGCAGTTTCCATTTTTGTTTGATATATAGACTTATGATACTGTGGTACTTATGATATTATGGTACTTTTATTTCAGCATTTATACTGAGAAACTTCAGGACGAAGTTTAGACCAAGAGGGGGTGTATGTAACATCCCGCTATGACGCACTTACCAAACTTATTCTTTGAGGACACTTGCTCGCAAGTGATCTGGATTTTTATGATGATAAAACTTTTTCCTTCATTATGATGCGTTAAGTTATATGACAGGATGTTTTACTACTTTGATGTAGACAGGTGCTGCTGA